>CM024528.1:60808009-60899169 GCA_014182385.1 Eucalyptus viminalis
AAGAAATTTAGCTCACCCATCATGCTCATTTCAAATTCATCCTACATGCATCTAGAGAATTTCTTGCATATACTTTCATTAGGTGAACCAAAAATAATGTCATCAATATAAATTTGAACAAGTAGAAAATCTTTTCCTTCATTTTTAATGAATAGTGTAGTATCTACTTTACCTTTAACAAATCCATTTTGAATTAGAAAATTACTTAACCTTTCATACCATGCTCGAGGAGCTTGCTTTAGTCCATATAGAGCATTTTTAAGTCTGTAGACTAAATTTGGCTTTCTTGGGTCTTCAAAACCAAGTGGCTATTCCACATAGACTTCTTCTCAAATAAATCCATTTAGGAATGCGCTCTTTACATCCATTTGAAATAACTTGAAATTTTTAAAATAAACAAAAGCAAGAAGTAATCTAATTGCTTCTAATCTCGCTACTGGTGCATAGATCTCATCATAGCCTATTCCTTCTTCTTGAGTGTATCCTTTAGCCACGAGTCTTGCTTTATTCCTAATAACTTTGCATTTCTCGTCCACTTTGTTCCTGAAAACCCATTTAGCCCCAATAATAGGTTTACCTTTTGGTTTAGGAATTAATTCCCAAACATTGTTGATGATGAACTGTCTGAGTTCTTCCTGCATTACTTCAATCCAGCTTTCATCAGCCAAGGCTTCTTCTATGCTTTTGGGTTCGATTTTAAAAATAAGTGCTAAAGCACTAGACTCTTCTCGCCTTTTGGATCTGGTTTGAATTCCATCATCAATGTTGCCAATGATGAGTTCTTTGGCATGACTAGACTTATGCTTCCAATTTCTAGTTAATTCTTGAGTCTGCTCGTCCTCTACTTCAGTTGAATCTTTTGATTCTTCTTGTTGTTGAATTTCAGGAGTTTGAGCTTCTGTGGGTAAAGTAGACTTTGTAATCTCTCGAGTAGGTTCAATTTCTTCGAGTTGAATCTTAATCACTTGATTCTGTGTAGAGTCTTGAAACTTGACATTTATAGACTCTTCTACACACTGAGTCTTGTTGTTGTATACTGTGTAGCTTTGTTTGATGTTGAGGAGCCAAGAAAAATACATTCATCTTATTTTTCTTTAAATTTACCAGTTCGATCATTTGCATTTTTCAAAATAAAACATTTGCAACCAAATATATGAAAATAAGAAACATTTGGTTTTCTTTCCTTTAAGCACCTCATAAGGAGTTTTCTTTAAAATATGCCTTAAAAATACTCTATTAATGATTTAACATACTGTAGAAACTGCTTCAGCCTAAAAACAAGAATATATATTAATTTCAATTAAAAGAATTCTAGCCATTTCTTGTAATGATTTATTCTTTCTTTCCACAACCCCATTTTGCTTTGGAGTATATGGCGAAGAGAAAATATGTTTTAAACTAGATTCATCATAGAAATTTGCAAAGTCTTAATTCTCAAACTCTACCTCAATGGTCAATTCGAATGCTTGTTATAACATATCCTTTTTCATTTTGAATTTTCTTAGCAAACTTTAAAAAATGAGAAAATGCTTCAGACTTACTTGCCAAGAAGAATACCCATGTAAAGTGTGAGTAATCATCCATGATTACTAAACAGTATTTCTTTTCACCAATATTTTGTGTTCTGGTTGGTCTAAAAGATCCATATGCAAAAGCTGCAGAACACAATTAGTAGAAACTTGATTTATTGGTTTAAAAGAACTTCTTATCTATTTTCCCAAAACACATGATGTGTGTAATTCTGACTTTTGATTGCTTAAGTTGGGTAGTCCACGAACAAGTTTCTTTGATGAATTTTTGGCTATCTACTTCATATTGACATGGCCAAGCTTTCTATGCCAAAGATTTTCTTTATCTTGAATAGAAGTTAGACACTAAGAACTTTCCGGTTTAATGTCCAGTAGATAGATATTTCCATGTCTTCGTCTAGTGAAGGATTGAGATAAATCTTTACTAGTTCCTGAACAAATGCCTTCTTGAAAGTTGATTTTGAATCCTATGTCACACAGTTGACTTATGCTGAGTAGATTATAATTCAAGCCTTCTACCAAGGAAACGTTGTTGATTGTGAGGCTTCCAATCTTGACAGTTCCATAACCAATAATTTTTCCTTTGTTGCTTCCATCAAAAGAAACTTTTCCACCATTTATTTGAGTGAGCTTTATAAAGTAGTTTGAGTCTCCTGTCATATGCCTTGAACAGCCACTATCCAAGTACCATTTGATCTTCTTCTTGATAGTGACCTGCAATTATTAGAAGATTTCAAGTTTTCTTTGGTACCTATATTTTCTTGGGTCCAGGGGTTAGTTCCAAAAACAGTTTTTGCCCAGTCTCTCTTAATTGATCTCCAAACTCTAGGACAATCCTTCTCGAAATGTTTTGAGCTGTTACACGTTGAACATTTAAAAATACTTTGGCCAACAGGTTTTACAAAGACTTTTTGGAAATGATTTTTATAAAATGTTTTAGTTGGTCTTTGTTTGATTCTTTCTTTAACTTTTGGAAAGTCAATTAAAGGAATAGTTTCTGGTGTCATTCCCAAACCTAATTTGTTAAAGTAAGGTCTTTGAATAGAAAGAATTTTATCTAGCTTTTCAGATCCATTTGAGAATTTCTTTGATATTTTTGAAATATTTTCTTTCAAAAAAATGCTTTCTTTTGAAAGAGAATCGGCACTTTCTTTTAAGATAACAAAATTTTTGTTTAGATTTTCAAACTTTCCTTTCCAAGAATTTTCCTATTGCCTCAGTATAGAATTTTCCTTCTTTAGTTCAAAAATTCTTTTAAGAGATACCTAAAGACTAAGACAGAGTTCATCAATATATTTTGAAACTTTAACAGGAATTTCAAAGTTGCTAACCTCAATTTCCTTGTCTGAATTTAAGTTTGAGTCTATTTCAAAGTCTAAATTTGATTCTGATTTTGCCATTAAACAAATGTTGGTATACTCTTCATCACTCTCTTCACATTCAGTGTCGCTCCAAGTCTCCGCTTTGAGAGCCTTCTTGAATTTCTCTGTATTTCCCTTTTTCTTCAATAGAGGACAGTTGAGTCGATGTGTCATTTTTTCTTGCATTTGAAACAAGGCACATCATTATTAAACTCATTATCTTCTGTTGATTTATTTTGGGATCTTTGAGTACTCTTTTTCCTCCAGTTGAACTTTCTTCCTTTTATGTTTAACTTTCTAAACTTCATTATCATGAGTGCTAGTTCTTCATCATCCAAGTCATCATCTAAATCTGTAACATCAAAATCATCATTAGACTTTAAAACAATTGATTTCTTACCTTTAGGATCTTCTTCCTCATCGATTTGCTTCACTTCATAGGATTGAAGTGTGCCCACTAATTCATCTATAGATAGAGGTGCAATCCTTTGTGTTTCTCTAATAGAAGTCTTAATGCGATTCCAGTCTTTTTGGAGAGTCCTTGCAACAACTTGTTGACTTTCATCTACCCTGAGATCGGTTGTCCATGATATGCAAGACCATTTACAATTTCTGTAAAATGACTAAACATATCGGTGATTGATTCTCCTGACTTCATTTTGAAGGCTTCATATTGTCCAAGGAGAATGTTGATCTTTGTTTCTTTAACTTGATCGGTTCCTTCATAGGTAACATGCAACCTGTCCCAAACTTCTTTCGTTGTTTCACAAGATAAAATTATGTTATATTCAGTAGGAGATAAGACACAATATAAAGAGTAGATAGCTTTAGCATCAAGAGCTTATCTCTTGGTAATATATACTTGTGTCATCTCGTTAGCATCTGCCACTTCCTTTCCTCTTTCTGAAGTTGATGTATTTGTAGGAATCACTCATTTTTCTACCACATCCCATTCTAGAGGATCTTTTGATTTTAGGAATGCTTTCATCTTGTTCTTCCATAAGTTATACTCATTTCCATCAAAGTAAGGAGGTCTGGTGTTACTTTGACCTTCAACCAGTCTTGGAGCCAAAATACTAGCCATAGATCTTTAGCTTAAGAAGCAAAACACTTCAATAAATAAGCACACAGGCTCTAATACCAATTGAAAGAGGTTAGTGAATACACCTAGAGGGGGGTGAATGGGGGTGAATAGGTGTAGATAGAAATTTCACAAAACTTAATGAGATTGATTGATTTTAACCATAAGCAATATTTAACTTGAAGTAAATAGACAACCAGTAAATAGAAATAACGAGTTCAAGGATAAGAGAAAATGAACACAGAGTTTATAGTGGTTCAGCTTAGATCAAGCTTACATCCACTCTCTTCATTGATAGCCAATTGGCTGGATTTCACTAAGTATCAGAAGAGTTGTTACAACTCATGATCTTGACTATCACAGTGAAGAGTCTAACCAAACTCTCTCACAGTCACACTAAGAGTTCGTCTCTTTTGTATACAATGTTTTGCTTGATGAATAAAGCAATGGACTAGAAAAGATTCAGACTTTGGAATTCTCTCTCAATCACCATATCAAACAACTGAAGAGTCAATCCTTAAATACTCCTCCATGCCTTCTCGACCGTTGGCACTTTCCAAAGGAATTCTTCCAATCTACTCGTTGGACATAATCAATTAAGGTGATCTCGAGTCGTTGGATAATTTGTGTTGAAAGCCCATCAATCTTACTTGCCCATACAAATCAAGATCTTGAGTTTCCATAAGTAGAATCTTCCGAGTTTAACTTGCCTTCTAAAGATCTTCATATCGAAATAGTTTCCAATAAGAATAATCAATTAAGTATCTGTGAATTCCAACTATAAGATCTTCCAATAAACATACGAAATGAATCTCTGAAGATATCATAGCATCTGGATAATAATCTTGTATTTGAATAAATTTTCATACTTTAGTCTGGAGCTGCCGGTGAGGATAAACTTTAAGATAGAATCTGGTGATCTGTCGGTCTTCAGACTTTGATGATAAAGTCTTCAAGTCTTCAGATATAGACCTTGGAAAGGTTTTGTCAACTTCAAAATAATAGAGGAGTTTTCTCTAACATTAATTATTGTATTGTCATGGTGGCATGTACTAACTAAGGGTAAGCGGTTCTAGATTTCGTACAGGTTCCACATGGAACCTAAAACCTACTCATTAGAACATATTCCTCATTTTCAGGAACTTGGAACCTATCATGCATACCTTGAAACTTGGAACCTACCATGTCACATGTTCCACAGTCTACTCAAGTTCCGCCTTTATTATTAATTGAATACTGTAGTGAATTATCACCTTTAATAATTACCACTTATTGCTACAATTCACATATCATAACTTATATTTAGACTCGGAAAATATGAAACATTAATAAAGTAAAAGTCTTAGTCATAAAATAAAAGCTTGGATTAGTGGTTTCAAAATATATACTCATCATCGAACGCCATGGGATATCATAGGATTGCACGAAGACAGACAAAAATAACACAAAAACTTATTCTAAATTCTAGGTTCCAAATTCCGAGTTCCAAGTTTCACCAATCTAGAACCTGAAACCAATCTGTCAAAACATGTTCTCTAATTTTTGGAATCTGAAACCTATCCTGCATACCTTGAAGTCTGGAACCTAATAGGTTCCCATCTGCCGGTTCTCAGGTTCCAAGTTGCTCACCCATAGTGTTGATGACTAGTGTGTACCCCAGAGAAGTAGAGATTTTGATGGAGCTCAGAGATACTATCGCAAACCATTCACAGCAAATCCTATTCAACATTCTTTGCTCATTGCCACATGCATTCTTAGTGATCTCCTTAGACTATGATTACATGGGGCTCAAAGAAATCAAATGAGAGAAGACTCTTAACAGATACTATGGGTGGGGTGGAAAACATGTAGATAGGTTTTGGGGCCGCCAAAATCGAACTTAAGCAAAGTATGTTGGAAGTTGTTTTTGACTCGAGTTTTTTTGTTCCAGAGACCATACAATTTCAGCAGATAGTCTTTTTCATTGCAGTTCCTTGCAATTCTCAGTGGTCTATTGTGTCATTAAAC
This sequence comes from Eucalyptus viminalis, assembly GCA_014182385.1. Classification (NCBI taxonomy): domain Eukaryota; kingdom Viridiplantae; phylum Streptophyta; class Magnoliopsida; order Myrtales; family Myrtaceae; genus Eucalyptus; species Eucalyptus viminalis. The sequence continues at coordinate 60,813,988 of CM024528.1, forward strand.
GAAATAATTAAAATGGGGTTATGAATGGATTAATGGATGATTAGAGGGAACAATAGATGTTCCATTACTCAACAACTACAATGTCCTCGAAGCAATAATAATAATCAATTTCACAAACATAAAGGGTCGCCTAAAATAATTGGGAGTTAACCTTTGGGTGGGACTAGAGAATTTGATATGGTCCACAAGAAAATTTTTGACCTTGTTCATCCGAAATTGTAGCTCTTGTTGGACTGGAAATTTTTTAATGTATATGTTTGGATAATCTCATTTATCCATAACACTCATTTCTCATCTAGTTCTTAGGTCTTGCTTCTTATTTCAACTGCAACGAATAACATGCAATTAAAGACAACAAAGAAAAAATGGAGATTTTTTGTCTATAAGGAATTATGATGGGAGAATTGCATATGAAGATATAAGTAATGCAATAAAAGACTATGATATCAAAATTGCATAGTGAGTAGATGATACAATAGTGTCTATAGAGAGCGATTGTCCAATGAGAAAATTGTGGCATTGGAGAAACTTCACTATGCTGAAGCAAAGGACCCATCTTTTTTACAAGAGCTTCCAAAACAAAGTGAAACAATAGACGAAAGTACAATTTAGAAGCATAATGAAGCTCCTTGGTTTCTGCTTATGCAAGTGCTACGTGTTTAGGGTTTATGATTACATAATGGAAGGGGGAGTCTAATTTGTGTTTTGAAAAATGATTTTGATAGGGTCACACTATCGTTTGGGATGCACAATCCACTTTGGTATTATTTTCACACATGTGATTTGAATGACAAGGATCTCTCTTTCTAAGTTGAAGGCTTGTCAGTCAAAAGAAGAAGAGGGAGAAAAAATTGGTCCACCACGTTTCCCTTACAATGGGTTAGAGATTTTTAGGGCCAAAAATCACTAGAAAAAGTGTTGTAAAGACCATGACTTTCCATGATACAAAAGTCAACACACATGAAACCCCAAAAGACTTTTGACTTCTTGATGGATGTGTACAAGTTCTGTCCATATTGGTAGGCTGGTTTAAATCCTTTTCTTTTGGGAGGTATGCTAGTTTAAATTGTAAATGAATCTAATAAAAAACTAAGTAGAATATTTTTCTTGTCAAAAAATTTAGAGATTGCATAAGTAGAATATTTTTCTTGTCAAAAAATTTGTGCTATGACTCTAAAAAAACTTATCACCTAGATTACATAGGCTATTTTCCTTTTTTGAAAATCCATTATGGCATATCATCATAAAGTGTTATTGAGAGATTACTTCTTGTGGGTAAAATTTGTTAATTCCTTTATGATATTGAGAGATTATTTTGTGAATAATTGTGAGGGGTAAACACTATAAGAGTTGTTGGGCATAATTGGGACTAAGAAATTTTGGGAGTGTTTGAGTGATTCAATAATAGTTATAATGTTTGTTTTATTGATCGATTTATAGTGAAATATCGTCATGTTCTCCCTACGGACAGAGGTTACCTCGACCGAATCATGTAAATTCGATGTCCGATTTATATCTTTGCACTGTCTATTTTACTATTTGACCACTTGTTTCAGTGACACTAAGCTTGCTCTGCCCAATCCCATAGTAGAAAACGATGGATTGTTGATGGAGTCGAAGCGGAAAGAGTTGAGATATACCAAGCGAATTGAGTGATCAACCAACAATTCTCCACATTCCGGGACAAGAACATATGAGTTATATTGAGTGGGACATCCACCACTATGCGATGACCTTTCCCCATTGTGATTGCGAATGACTCAAGCACTAAAAATTCACAAAATCAGACTTAGCGTTATTTTCACGAAACATATGTTCCAATTCGTCTAGTTCATACGAAATTTCTGTGCTCGGTGCTCTCTCCTTGTCTCGCTCCTCAAACTAAATTTCTGCGTCCGCCAAATGAAGTCAAAAAAGGCATCCACTTTTGTCTTTGGCCTTGCGTCTCCTGCGGTGCGGTGATGTGGGCCGTGTCGATCCGACGACTTCTCCGACTCCGACTCTTGAGTGCGCGCGGGCACGACGAAGACCTCCAACTGTTGAACGCGTGCCTGTTTTTACACGCACTAGGCTAGGCTGCATCAAAATCCAAAGCGGAAATCATCAATTCCCATCTTCAAGCGACCCGCTAATTAAATTTGCCGTCTCTCTGCAATAGGACCTCGAGCTACCGGACTAGTTTGATCCAACGTAACCATGTTCTAGTCGTGCCACGACACTTGGCTCTCTCGAGTAAACTGATCAACACTCGCGGTGGGAACGAATTCATTGATGTTTGTTGGGTTGTCGGAGAATTGAGAACCGGAAATCGAAATGAAGAGAGCTAATTTGGTATCAGTCTTCTCCCTACTTCATGGAAATTCGAATTGAAAAGAAAGAGCGTGCAGCATACTGTCTTTATAAATTTCTGAGCACATCCCATTGACATGTGATGGATTTATGAGATGGGCTTAAGGCCCGTCCGCCCATGCTGGGCCCAAAAGGCCCGGCCCACGGGAATAGGGCCCGTGGAAAGAAGGGGTATAAAAGGGAGGAGAGAGAGAGAGAAAAGGCACCGTTTAATTAAAACAAACGACGTACGCTTCTCCCCTCCCTCTCTCTGTCGTTTTTCCTCCAAAAGGAAAACAATGACTCCCGAAGGCGTTTTTCCTTCACCGGATCAACAGGACCAAGATTTCTCTTCCTCAATCGGCGTCGGTGCTTAATATGTGGCTAACAAGGTACGCTCGACTCCGTGGTGTGCTTTATGATCGGTGATACGTGTTTTCTCGGGCTTCGTCTTGTGCATTGATTTAGGGGTTCGATTTAGTGTCGAATCCGGTTATTGGGGATCAGTCATTCCCAACATTGGTATCAGAGCCCTAGTTCACGTTTTTCCCGATCAATTCTGATGTTTTTGATTGATTTTTCGCGAAATCCCTTCGGCCGTACGGAACCGGGCGAAAATCCCGACACCCGACCGCTTTTCGGCCATTTTTACGAGTTTTCGTAAGTAAAAATAAAATTGTGATTGCATAGGAAGAAGCGCAACGTCGAGACGAGTCTGGCGATGTGTCGAACGACGCCGGGAGCCGCCGCACGCGCCCACACGCGCAGCCGGAAGGCGCTGCGCGTGGGCGCGACGCGCCCGAAGCGCTGGCATTGGCCAGCGCGTGGGGCGCACGCGCCGGTTGGCGAACCGGCGCGTCCACGCCGCCGGCGGGCGAACCGGCACGCGCCGGTCCGTGGACCGACACGTGCTGACGTCACGTGATGATGTCACCGTGACGTCATCCAACGGTCGGTAACCGTACGGATGACGTCACCGATGACTTCATCACCGACGACGTTTCACCGGACGGTCACCGGCTGGCGACCCGACCCGACCGGTGACTCGACCTGACCCGCGGACGCAGGCACGCGCCCCGCACGTGCTGGATGACGTCTGTGTGACGTCATCCCCGCACGCGCGAGGCACGTGCGGTCGGTCCGCGCAGACGATCCGACCGGCCCGACCGGCCCGACCGGTCCGTCCGGTCCGTCCGGTCCGACGACCGTTGACCACGTTGACCTCATTGACCGGTGACCCTCTGACCGTTGACCGTTGACCACGTTGACCGTTGACTAAAAAAAAATGTGTTTCTTTTTCAATTAAGTCTATGTGGATTATAATGCGATCCCTTATTTGGTCTGCATTTGTTGCAGGAACTATGCCTCCCCTAAGGTTGCGCACACCTATTCGCGCAGTTACCGATGAACAAAAGTATAGGCTGTCTGAGTTGATAGCTGAGCTGACTGATCATCGATGGGAGAGAGGTGACTTAATTGATCATGTCCTCGAAGTCAACGGGAAAATTCAACAGGTCATATGGAATGGACGTCCTATGTCACAGTTAGAGATGGTGCGATTTTTCATAAACATTATTCCACCTTAATGGCAAGATGTGTTGAATCGCATATGGGATGTCAACGGAGCCGCTTCCTATAAGAAAATTGTGATGGATTTTGTAGACGAATATTACTGTATTGTGTCAAGGGAAAATGTCAAGAAATTGAACAAAATAGGATCTTTCCCAGTTCGTGTGCTGACTTTGTATTAGTTGTATTGACTGATATATGTTAAGTATTATTTGTGGATATATTATGTAATGATTACTACCTAATTGTGTTAATTGAAAGCATTACTGTTTTTTAATTGTATGTCAATTATCTGTTGCTTTCTGTTATTGCTGGTTGCTGTGGGTAATTAGCAGTGGGTAGTTTTAGAAGTTTTTTGTAGCTTCATAGAATTGATTTTGCATATGACAATCATATTAATGATAGTTTTAAGTTAGGACTTTTGGAGGATGATTGGAAACGTAGTGACCTTTTGATTCTAAAGCCTTACTTGAAACTATTCATTAATATGATGGGTCTATGTAAATAGGGATGCATAAAAGATAGGCATTAATAATTCGTGCATATATGTCTGATGTGTTCAGAACGATGGTTCAGCAACTAAAAATGTAATTGCTGATATGAACGGCAATAATTGTGAAATATTGAATATGAAGATTCAATATGTGCTGGAAAAGCAAGAAGCACTAGAAGCTCTTGACCATGTTATGGAAGATCTTGAGAATGTTGTGCGCCACCTTGAGCTAGTAGAAGACCGCTTAACGGCATGTGAGCTGAGAATAGATATTTGAATGCTGGTTCTAGCTCATAAAGGGTTTTGAGCTCTAAGCGCAAGCGTATTGATTCGTTCAATATGTGGGAATGCAAAGTATCAAGTCCTTATTGCAAGAAATCAAGAATTAACCAACACAAGAGAGGAAAACGTCCTCAAGTGAAGAAAAATGTCAAGGGTGAAATGTTACAACTGTGACAAGAAGGGTCACTATGATCGCGACTGTCGTGAGCCAAAGAATGTAAACACCTCTTGTACATTTGAGAACTTTGATTATGTGTCAAGTTCTAAATTATTGGCTGAATCCAATCCTTTGTGGACTGTAGATTCAGGAGCAACAGACGATGTAGCGAAGGATAAAGGATCCTTCGTGGAATTCCGACGATACCAATTGGAACTAAGTGGATCTATATTGGAAACAACTCCAGAGCTGAAGTTAAAGGGATTGTCACCTGCTAACTGAACATGTGTGATGGACGCAACTTGTTCATACATGATGTTCTAAATGCTCTAGAGATTCGTCGAAATTTAACGTCTGTTTTTGGTGTTGGTTAAACTTGTTTTTTATATGAACTTCCATAATATAGGTGTAGATTTGTGTTTAGATACAAACTACTATGGTTGTGGTCACTTTCTAGATGGTTTTATTGTACTGAATGTTGACTGTGGTGATGTCAATATGTTATTCCCTTGTTTCACGTCTTTTACTTCATGTGATAATGATGTGAATGTGTGGCATGCTAAACTTGGTCATATTGGCCAACAACATATGAACAGACTAGCCAAAGAGGGCTTGTTGGGCAATATTGAAAAAGTCGATTTGTCCATATGTAAGTATTGCCTAGAAGGGAAAACGACAAGGAAACCATTTGGAAAAGATAAAGAGCTGAATTTCCTCTGCATTTAATCCATTATGATGTCTGTGGTTCAATGAATGTGAGAAGAAGGCAAGGGACTGTTTGTTTCATCACTTTTATAGATGATTCTACTTGATTCGGATATGTCTATTTGATTTCACATAAATCTGAAGCATAAGTTGTTTCAAAAAGTTTATGAACCTGGTAGAGAATCAATTAGACAAGAAAATAAAAGTATTGAGATCCGATCGAGGTCAATAATATTTATCGATGAGTTCAGAAAATTATGTGATGAAAAAGGAATAGAAAGACAGTTGTCTATTCCATATACTCCTCAACAAAACGGTGTTGTGGAGAGAAGAAACAGAACCCTACTGGAAATGGTTAGGTCCATGATGGCGCATTCTAACTTACTTATCACTTTTTTGAAGTGATGCGTTGTTAACTTGTTGCTGCATACTTAACCGGGTGCCTTCCAAATTAGTTATTTCCACTCCATATAAGTTATGGATAGGTAGAAAACCAGACTTAAGTTTTCTTAAGTCATGGGGTTGTACTGCCTATACTCATGAGTCCTCTCACAAGTTTGGGAAATTAGGTCCCAAAGGAAATAAGAGTATTTTCATGAGATACTCCGAACACTCGAAAGGGTATGTGTTCATTGGTGAGCTGGAAAGTGGGAGTATAACTGAATTTAAATCACGGGATGTCACATTCTTAGTGAATGAATTTCTTAAGAAGGGCGAAATAGGGGAAGATTACTTCCTATTTGAAACCTTGGATCAAGATAATGATATTGGCAGGTTCATCCAAGTGGGAGTAATATGAGATGTGATGAATTGAATTCAACTCATTCTCAATTGCAATCACCTGATGTGACGACATTATCATTACCTAATCCAAGTGGGAGCATAATGGGGAATGATGTGCTAAGTGTACAATGTCCCATACGGTGAACAAGTCGCCAAAGTATTCCCTGTTGATGTTTTGACATTGAAAGGGAAACTTTTAGGGTTGCTCCACAAGATGAGTATGAGCCAAGAAATATTAATGAGGCTCTTAATTGCCCTAGTAAGGAAAAATGGATTTATGCAATGAAAGAGGAAATATAGTCAATGAAATCAAACCAAGTCTGGGAACTGGTTGATCTTTCAAAATGGACGCAGAGCTATTGGGAACAAGTGATTCTCAAAATAAAGCGAAAGGCTTACCTTGTGGCGAAGGGGTATAATCAACAAGAAGATATTGATGATAAAGATACATTCTCTCCTATAGTGTGATTTAACTTGATTCGCATAATTCTGGCAATAGTGTTTGGTATGGATCTTGAGTTACATCAAATGGATGTAAAGACTACTTTCCTCAATAGAGAATTAGAGGAAGAAACATATATGGAACAATCTGCTGGTTTCATAGTGAAAGGCCAAGAAGAAAATGTATGTCGACTTTGGGGGTCGATATATGGCCTTAAGTAGTCGTTAAGACAATGGTATATACGATTTCATAATGCCATAATAGCATATGATCTTACAATGATAGATGAGGATCATTGTATATATATCAAAAGATCCAAGGATCAATTTGTGATCATATCATTATATGTTGATGATATACTAATTGCCGGAAGTAATATGGAGTTTGTTCATACTGTCAAAAGTTGGTTGTCTTCCAATTTTGAGATGAATGATATGGGATTGTAAACCCATAAACACTCCTATTGCAAAAGGTGAAGGATTGAGCCATAGACTGTGTCCAAGGACTCCACAAGAGAAGGAACAAATGAAACATGTTCCTTATGCTAGTGCTGTTGGAAGCTTTATGTATGCTATGATGTGTACAAGACCTGACATATGTTTTGCAGTTGGAATGGTGAGTAGTTACCAATCCAATCCAGGTCAAGCACATTGATAAGCCGTTAAGAGAGTACTGAGGTATCTAAAGGGAACTGCTGATTATATGCTGAGTCATTGAGGAAAGGATCTGCGACTCTAAAGCTATTATGATGCTGATTGAGAAGGAGATTTAGATGAAAGGAAATCTACCTCTGGGTTTGTTCTCTTACCGAATAATGGCACCATATGTTGGAGTAGTAAGAAACAAAAGTGTATAGCTTTGTCCATGATGGAAACTGAGTTCGTGGCATTATCAGCAGCAGTATAAGAAGAAGTTTGGCTTAAGAGATTATTGGATCATTTAGGTGTTATTGGAAGTGCTGCAGATTTGTTATTAGTTAACTATGATAATCAAGCAGCAAAAGTGTACACTAAAGATCCAAATATCATGGCAAGACCAAACATATAGATACCAAGTATAATTTTGTCAAGGATATGGTTGCACGAAAGGATGTGAACTTAGAGTACATACTATGCATAGAATGGTTGCAGATCCTATAACAAAGCCAATACCTAGAGATGTGCTTTGTGGCCATGTGAAATCTCTAGGACTGCGTAGAGACTGATGTACTAAATATTGTAATTTCCCTAAGTGTTCACAATTTGATGAATTTGTGTTTTCATCATTAATGCCTATGAATCTTTGTTTGATCTTTATGCATCTTAATGCTCAGTGTATTACTTTAAGTTAAGAGAAGTATGTCGGACAGATATAAGATTAGCCCACTCACACGGGTAATCGCCTCTATTTACTGTGTGATAAATAGAGATGAGATTGTTTTTAAGCTTATTATCTAGGTGATAATCGAGAGCTCAAGCTTAAAACACATATGTCGCCTTAACTAAGTGTTAAGATGAGGACATAATACTTACTATGTCCGAAAGTAAAATACCCCACATATTTTACTTTATCTATCTAAGATGCCGGATGTGAGTTCGATGAATTTTGTAAATGAGTAGATACGTGAACTCAAGTTAGACATTGGGTATGTCTGAACTATCATCCATACGATATTGAAATGTGTAGACATACGCTCCATGGGAAATGAGATAATACCGTAATACGTATTTCATACTACGTATGCATGAGACGACCAATAAGAGTGGCAAAAGTTTGATCTCAACTTTTTATGTCGTGTGAGACTCTTGAGGAAAAGAGTTCCTCAATTTTTAGTCCCCTCATGACTTTTACTTATTCTCAAGATTTCTATTTAGTGTTTGCTATCTTAGGATGTTGCCAATGGTCATGAGTTTTGATTCGATCTAATGGGGCATTTCTAGAAAAGCAAGTTGAACTGAAATTGAGAGTTTGAAGGGAAGAGGAAGATCGATTTTGGAGAATCACATTGTAGTTTTGTATTCACCGGTTAACCAATTATGAATGTCTCTGGGATAATCATAATTGTGAATACAATGTATATATCATTATTTAAAAGAGATCAAGAGAGATATAAATGTGATCAATCGATCTAGGGTACCGCATACTAAATCTACTCGGAGTGTGATGCCCATTATGAGCTGCTATATATTCCTAACAGATGTATGGCAACGAGCTCTCAAAGTATGCTGGTCGCACGGATTATTCACCGGTATGAATGTTGAAGAGAGGAAAAGAGGATTCTGTTCGGCCCACCATGTTAAGTGAGAGTCTATGATGGATTTTCTCTAATAGGGCTGAGTAGGGCCTGTCCGCCCATGTTGGTTTTGGACCACCATGTGCGAGTGGGAGATGATGGATTTATGAGATGGGCTTAAGGCCCGTCCGCCCATGCTGGGCCCAAAAGGCCCGGCCCACGGGAATAGGGCCCGTGGAAAGAAGGGGGTATAAAAGGGAGGAGAGAGAGAGAGAAAATGCACCGTTTAATTAAAACAAACGACGTACGCTTCTCCCCCTCCCTCTCTCTGTCGTTTTTCCTCCAAAAGGAAAACAGTGACTCCCGAAGGCGTTTTTCCTTCACCGGATCAACAGGACCAAGATTTCTCTTCCTCAATCAGCGTCGGTGCTTAATCTGTGGCTAACAAGGTACGCTCGACTCCGTGGTGTGCTTTACGATCGGTGATACGTGTTTTCCCGGGCTTCGTCTTCCGCATTGATTTAGGGGTTCGATTTAGTGTCGAATCCGGTTATTGGGGATCAGTCATTCCCAACAACATGCTTTCGAAGAGATCAGGAACCTTCTTCAGACTAAAGTAATCAAGCGAATCGAGGTCTAATGCCATGAATGAGGAGCGAATTAAGGACAGAGTCGGGGTGTCAATCTGTGTCAACGACAAGTATTCATGTGGTGTCATGTTAAGTGGATACTCTTAAATTGATTGGCCGGAATACGATTCTTGTAATCAATCGGTAATCCGGCCCCAACCCACATGATTCTGTTAAATTAAATAGGTCAAGCTAGGTCAGTCCAATACAAATGTTATACGAAGAATCTGAATAACTTTTTTAAGGTAAAATCTAGTTTTTGTGGCTTTTACTCAAGAAAATTGATGTGCTTATATGGTTATTCACCCGAGACCTACTAATTTTATTAAAATTCGAAATTTTAATATATGATAATAGTGATTTATTCCGATGTGTGTAATTTCATCATCAATAATACAGAATTGGGAACCAAAAAAAAAAAAAAAACTAAGCTTAAACTTTTTACTAGCCCCATTCCTCCATCTTTGGTCATTTAACAAGCTCGAGTGTTCTTGAGTCCAATCCCACCTCTTACCTTGGACTGCGCCGTCCCATTGGAAATTGGAGATTTGACTAATCTTTCTTGTCTAGATTTGAGCTCGAACGAGTTCAATGGAGGATTTGCTGTTAAATTTGAATAGTTTAATAAAGTTTGGTAAGGCAGACATTTCCCTTATGATGAGTTAGAATTTTCTGAGGGTCAAACATCACCAATAAAAGTCGTGTAGAAAGTTTGGTAAGACAGACCTTTCCCTTACGATGGGTTAGAATTTTTTGAGGGCCAAATATCACCAATAGAAGTGCCGTGTAGACCACGACTTCCATGAACCATCGGCCACACATTGATCCAAAAGTCAACACATATGAATCTCCACAAAGACCTTGACTTCTTGATGGATGCGTACAAGTTCCTTCATACCCATACTTGTTTACATTCTTTTTCTTTTTCTGCAGCAAGGCGTCGTGGGTAGCTACTCCAATAAGTGGTCTTTTCTAGGATTATTTTCCACGAAAATCACCTGGTGGAATGTCAAACGTAATGTTCAAGGTAAAATTTTGAATTCAAAACTCATGGCCTCATCTTCATTGCAAGGCCTCCTCTTCCTTCCCCGAGCTCGAAGAACCCGTCTCACAGAGACGAACAGGAGGCTAAAAGAGAGAACTCTGTTTCTCCATCAAGAAAATAGAGCTTTGCTTTTGAGAAACAGAGCTCTTTCAACGCGCGCGCACGAGAGAGAAATTTCCCCAATTTTAAGTGAAGCGTTATTGTTCTGTTCATTTTGCCTAGTTAGACGAAGAATATTTCACATTAGACTTCAATATCTCTTATAAAAAAAAAAAAATATCATCGGAGTCAAACTTTAATTTAAAATGCCACGTAGGATGAATCGTTGTAATTTATCGTCGGAGACACTTAAGTGACTGTTTTTCCATTGATGTAGTACTCAATTGATTGCTCAAAATATTTTAGTGTTAAAGTGAGCGCCGTATGAAAATTGTGATATTTTTAAATTTTTTTTCAAATTAAAGTAACGTGTGTTTGACAACAATATTCAAACACAAAAAAGTGCTATATGTGAGACCGAGGTTATCTAAAAACTTAAAATTCAGTGGGGTCTCGTGAGCATGGTTCACGGAATGCAAAGTGTGAACTGGATTTGCACTAATGTCGTCTTGTGCGGGAAGACTTTGGGAATCTTCCAAGTCTTTATGTTGAATTGCTCTCCACTCAAGTTTTTTTTTATTATGGATCGCCCTTCTTCCATATATCACGGCAAACTTAGGCTCTCCACTTCCTACGCAAAAACAAGAGGTCCTCTCTCTCTCTCTCTCTCTCTCTCTCTCTCTCTCTCTCTCTCTCTCTCTCTCTCTCTCTCTCTCTCTCTCAAGGATGAATCTTGTAAGCAATCCCATCGGCTTACATGTTTGTCAGTTGATGACTGCAGCTACATGGATTGTTATTGCACTGGCTCTCTCCCACAACTTCCCTACCCTTGCCACCAAAATAGAGGCAGATGCTCTTCGTCGCAGTGGGTGGTGGCCTCGCTACATTACGAGCAACACTTCCGTGTCCCATTGCATGTGGCTTGGCATTTCATGCGACGATTCTAGAAGCGTCATTGAAATAAACTTATCACAACAAGCCGACTACCACAACTACAGTTTAAGCAGCATGAATTACTCTCTGCTCCCAAATCTCTCCTCTCTTCAGCTGTCTGGTGATTTCCTCATCGATATTTTTCCTTTTCAAATATGTGCACTCCTAAAGCTCAGGCACCTCAACTTGTCCATCAATTTTCTAACCGGTGAGTTGCCTCTTTGTCTCCAAAATCTCACAATGTTAGAAGTTATTGACATTCATAATAATCAAATCAGTGGACATATCCCATCAAAACTAGGTAATTTGAAAGGGCTAATCCACCTAGATCTCAGTTTCAATTTCCTAAATGGCATGATCCCTATGACTCTAGCGAAATTGAAGAACTTGACGCAACTCTATTTGCAAAGGAACTCCTTCAATGGATGCATTCCTTCGGAAATAGGGAACTTGACGAACTTGGCATATCTAAGAATGGAAAGGAACGCATTTAGTGGATCTATCCCATCAGAAATAGGTAATTTGAAAAGGCTGATCCACTTGGATCTGAGTTATAATGCACTTTTGGGGACAATCCCGACGACTCTTGGTCACATAGATAACATCAACTTGTCTTATAATTATCTCACGGGAAAAATTCCAGATAACTTGGCCCACTTTCCTTATGGAGCTTTCATAGGCAATGAAAGTTTGGGAAAGACTGATGGTTCTAGAAGAATGTTTAGGATTGTACTTATGACAATACTTATACCACCACTGGCTATATCATTCCTTTTCTATTTGGTTTTGGGGCCTCTGATCGGATTTCAGCGTAGAATGAAGATCACTCAATCACAGATGACAGAAAAAAAATGGAGATTTCTTGTCAATATGGAATTATGATGGGAGAATTGCATATGAAGACATAATCAATGCGACAGAAGACTTCGACATCAAATATTGCATTGGAATTGGTGGATATGGTAGTGTCTATAGAGCGCAATTGCCTAATGGGAAAATCGTGGCATTGAAGAAACTTCACCATCATGAAGCAGAGGACCCATCTTTCTACAAGAGCTTCCGAAATGAAGTGAAGCACTTGACTGAAGTACGGCATAGAAGCATAATTAAGCTCCATGGTTTTTGCTTACACAAGCAATGCATGTTCTTGATTTATGAGTACATGGAAAGGGGGAGTCTATTTTGTGCTCTGAGAGATGATGTTGAAGCGGTGGAACTAGATTGGTCTAAAAGACTCATCATTATACGGGATATGGCACATGCCTTGTCTTACTTGCACCATGATTGCATTCGGCCAATTGTTCATCGAGACATATCTAGCAACAACATTTTGCTAGACAACAATATGCAAGCTTTTATATCAGATTTTGGCACAGCAAGACTCCTAGAACCTAATTTCTCATCTAATCTCACAGCAAATATTGCAGGCACCCGTGGATATATAGCACCGGGTAAGCAACAATCATCCATATTTTTGTGGAATGTTATTATTGGAGGCACTTAGCTAGATCAATATACTTAACACCCCCCATGTGGTATAACATGTTGACGCTTTGGCATACTTACATATTTATCATTTGATAATGCACTAACTAAGATTGTGAACTTTGTTTCGAGCCTCATCTAATCTATGACCTTTTGTTTTTTTTAAGAGCTCGCTTATACTTTGGTCGTCAATGAGAAATGTGACGTATACAGCTTCGGGGTGATAGCAATGGAGATAATAATGGGTGAGCATCCGGGTGAGATCATCTTAATGCTGTCCACTCTCTTCAGAGAAGATATTATGCTACATCAAATATTGGATCCGCGCTTGCCAATCCCAAGGGAAAATTCTATCGCAAGAAGTATCATTCTGGTAGTTTCTCTAGCGCTTGCTTGCTTAAATAGCAATCCAAAGTTGCGACCCACTATAAAACAAGTTTCGGATGCTTTTCTAGCTCCAAAACTAGCGTTGGCGAAGCCCTTCTATTCTATCTCACTCGCGCAGCTCCTAGGAAATAATCGAGGAGTATGGTGGGAGGGTGGATCAACAAAAAATTCTTCAAGCCCACAAGAAGAGCAAGGATCCTGAGGTACTTGTCCAAAAACAAGCAAATAAGTTTCACCAAGTGAAGAGTCGGTTGATGAAAGGACGCTGCAAATTGGCGAACATGGTTGTGATCATGAAGTATGCGGCCTTTGCAATTTTAAGTCACGTTAAATTTTTTTATACTAGCTAGGCTAAAATTTTCCTAGGTAACAATTACTAAGTAGTGAGAAGCATTTACCAGACGGTCGTCTATTTTTCCGTCTTTTTAGTAAGATCGAAACGTGTGATGAGTGATAATGTGTCGTTGTTATCATGAATGCATGGCTTGTTAAGGAAATTTGCTACGTATTTGGAAGATCGTTTCTCTTTAGTTGAAGATGGAAAATTTCGAAATTGATATTTCCTTCACATTAGCTAAAGATCAGACATCACAGAAACAACAGATGACCAAGACTTCTCCTGATTGTGTAGACGACCCATGTACATGAAAATGAAACTCAATTATCTTAGAGACTCTGGAATTGGGTACCCGACCAAGACCTTGACTTCTTGAACGTGTCCTCATTTGACAGATAACCTATTTAAATTCTAATAAAATCACCATTAATTAGCCATGAAATTTACGACGATGGGGCTACCGGCCACTCCACAATTATCATGCTGCAGAAATTCAGCTTCTCTGATTATCGGCAATGTATACCTTTCCATTGCAGCAGAAACAAATAATCTATTGTAAATTTTATTCCTGGAAACTTCTTTTTTTTGGTCGGATTCCTGGAAACTAATTTATGTCTACATAAATGTCATTGCAAAGTATTCTAGTACTGTCCTTAATGAGTGCCGCTTAGATTTGTAATTAACAAGATGTCGCTCTTTTTTTCTGGCAATGAGAAGTTTTCTCACACTTTTCACTCGTCTTGCTTCCATCTAGGATTCTTCCATTTCCAAAGTACTCGCCCCATTCAATAACATTAGTTGTGACGAGTTTTAATGTTACAAATCAGCAATGTAACTATTCCTATCAAGTATTTCTTTTGATCATCATCATCATCATCATCATCTTTCCAAATTGCAATAGTTGTGGATTGCATAGGAAATACATCCCTATGTACATAACAGCGACAAAGAGGGATTTTCAACTATTGCCAAATCCATGTATATTATACTATAAATGATAAGAATGAAGAATTTCGTATTTCTTGTCCAAAAGAGGACAATTTATATGAAACAGGATACATAACTTTGGCTAGCCATCAGTTTTTGCCTTTCGCACTTGCCAACTCTTTTCAAATTCTACTAATTTAGAAAAGATCCGTCTCTTTCCTTAGTACGGAATAGTAGAATTTTGTAGCATTGTGATTCTGTGAGGATGTAAAATGTAGGGAAATAATATTTGATACACGTCAAACTTTCTCCATACTATGCTATAGGAGTGTCTTTCCAATAAGATTAAAATGCATGATCAATAAGCAATGTATGAAGAAATAATGAGGCCCACACTAAACCCTATTCAAAACACGATTCCCCATACAAATTTTCTATAATGTGAATGGTTCGATTAATGATATGTATAGTTCATAATTTTATGGCCAAACATCACCAAAATGTCCATAAAGACTATTACTTCGCACACGAACCTATGTAACACGTTGTGGTCCAGAAAATCAACATATGAAACCCCAATAGACCCACTACATGTCGAGAAAATATTAGGTGGTTTTGGATAATGGGGGAGAACCCGGGGACACAATTCACCTGGGTACACAATTCACCACAAACTAAACTCAATCCAGGATCAATTTTTCAACGGAAATTAAATCAACTGAAATTCTCTTAACCCTCAACAACAACCATCAATATATAACCTCACAATACTCAAATATAATGCTAAAATAATAAGTAAACAAAGCGAATAACGACAGCAAGGATTACATGGAAAACCGAGTGTGAGAAAAACCACGGACTGCCCAAAAAATGTCCACTAATCACCAGGAATAGCAGGATATACAAAGTATTCTTCTCTAGTTATACACTAGAGACTCAACATCAACATTATAATCAGATTTTCTCACCACATAGGTAGATAGATAAATTCGAAGCAAAAAAAATCTAACTGCGATTAAAGAATTCGGAGGAGGTTCTCAATGAACGAAACTAATCAACTCATAGCCCTCGGTCTTACAAACAACATACTCAAATTTGAGCCAATTCCGTCAACATTTGGCATGGGAAAATTACCAAAAAAGTCCTAAACCTATTGCAATTGTGTCAATTCATCCCTAAACTTTCTTTTTTTTTGCCAATTTAGTCCTAAACCTTTTGTTTTTGTTCCAGTTCAGTCCATCCGGCCAAGCATAGTCGGAAAAATCTGATGTGGCATTCTAGTCAGCGCCGGTCGGCATTGCCGACGCTGACATGGCACCGGAGAGCAAAACATCGTCGTTTTGCTTTAAAAAAATAAAAGCCAAAGAGAAAAGGCAGAAGAGAAAAGGGCGTGAAGAAAAAAAGGCATGGGGTTGGCTGGGTTCTTTCCCAAAATCAAGCAGAGAATCTTCCCTTTGGCGGATCTTCCCTTGATTCATGGTGCCTGACATTGATTCTTGGTGGATGCCTTCGTTCAACACCTCCGTCGAAACCCTTTGGCCTCCGCTTGCCCAACGCCTCTGCTAGACACCTCCATCCAACCCCTCCAGCCAACGCTCGCCCAATGCCTCTGTTCGAAGCCTCCATCCAATCCTTCTGGCCGACGCTCGCTTGACGTCTCCATCCGACGTGTGCGTCAGCCCGACGCCTCCGTCCGACGCTCGACTCAACATGTTCGTCCGATGCTCACCCGACGCCTACATTCGACGCTTGCTTAGATTCGTCTGCTTGCTTGACGCTCACTAAACGCCTTGATTGTCTTCTTGAAATTGCGGTGCTTTATATTTATGTTGTCTTGATTTCACTTGAATTTTATTTTTAATTTCGTTGACATGGGTTTGTCGCAGTAATGGGTTTGTGGTTGTTGAACTGGATGGCTGGGCAAATTGCTAACATGAGTTTGTGGATGGTCTCACGTAGAATGTCTCTATTTCGACTAGAATTTTTGGTATTGTTGCTGCTTTTGGCTCATTTGGGAAGAATATATTGCTTTGAGTTGCTGCTTTTGGCTCATTTGGGAAGAATATATTACTTTTGAGTTGCTGCCTTTGGTTCAAATTGACAAAGTTTGTTAGGTATATGGAGTTCCTAATATACTTCTCGTTCAGATTTTCCAAAGCTCGTTTGGATCACCTAAATCTCATTGCAATTGCAGCAATTTTGGCCTGCCTATGTTGTGGATTTTATATTATATTTGGAGGGATTTTGTATATATCATCCATGAGCACAGATGTCATATGATATGATCATGTTTTGAATTCAATCTGCATTAGCTCCTTCCAGTCCCAAGTGTCATATGATCTGATCATGTTTTGAATTCCCGATATTGATGCAATCATTCTTATAAGAAGATTGAGAGCACAAGTATTCTTTTATTGTTGGTATCTGACTATGCTTTTTGTTGTGCTGATCATGTCCACGTTGACTGATGTTTTCAGTTGGTTGGCCGGCTCGACAACACTTCTGTCTCATCAGCTGGTGCCAAGTTGGCATTCAAGTCCAATGAAGAAATAGAACTTCAAGTAAGGTCCATCCCACTAGACGAAGTGATACCAGAGTCAGAACCGGTTCTTCTCGTCAAAATAGATGTTCAAGGCTAGGAGCATCATGTTCTGAAGGGGGCCGTGAGGGGCGTGCATGGAAACGCTCCAAAGAAATGTTTCTGGAACACTTCTGTACGGATTTTGTTCCTGGGCACAAAAAAAAGAACAGAAACGGGTTTGGTTGCGTTTCTGTTCTTTTTTTGTTTTTTTGTTCCTGAAACAAAATTGGAGCAAAAAAAAGAAACACAAAATAGTTGTTTCGGAGAAAAGAAACACTTCTTCGAAACACTTCTCTTCTCTTTTCTTTTCTTTTCTTCTTCTTTTTTTCTTCTTTTTTCTTTGGTCGATCGCAGGCCTCGGCCATGGCCGGCGACCGGCCGTTGAGGGCCGGCGACGCCCTCGAGGGTCGGCGACCTCGCCGGAGCGTCGCCGACCCCCGGCGAGGCCGATCGTCGCCGGCGCGGCGAGGCCGAGCCTCGCCATGGCCGGGCGAGGCTGCCGGGCCCGCCGGCCGGCCGCCGGCCAAAAAAATAAAAAATAAAAAAGAAAGGAAAAAATGAAAAATAAAATAAAAATGTTTAAAAAATTAAAAGAAATAAAAAAGAATAAAATTTACCAAACGTGTTTCTATTAATTTTTTATTTCCGGAACAAACGCGTTCTTTTGTTCAAAAATTGTTCCGAACAGAAACATTTTTTTTTTGTTTCGTTCCCGGAACAAAAAAAGAACAGAAACGTTACCATTCTCACCCGAAGTTGCCGTCGAGAGAGGTAGGCAAGGCACCGTATTTGATTTATGAGGAGGATGAACGGTTGTTGCAGGCAAGTAACAGTGGTTCTAAAGAGATTCGAGAATTTCGTCACTCTGTTGGGTATCGTCATTGCACCCATAATGGTACAGACGCAAACTGCACCAAGAACAGCTGATAGTGGATTAATTTACCTTAGCATTGTTGATGTAAGATCACCGAGTCAAGCATGAAAAGGGACAATTCTTTAGCAGACTCCTTTGTGAGAGTTTTGCCTACCCTTAGACAGAACTTCCACTCAGTTCTAGATGGAGAATTAGATTTGGAATTGTAATGAGATACACTGTCCATTGAAGGAGCCAGTTATTGAGCAAGTGAGGAAGCACATATACAATATGGTTTTCTCTTGAAATATAGTTAGGGTTGTATCTATCGCCATTAGATCTGCCACACCCAATTTGTTATTATGTTCATTTATTGCAATTCATGCTTTGTATATGTAGCAAATGACCTTGTGATTTGCGAGTGAATGCAGAATAAGTTGTTGACCAAAACTTTTTTTTTTTTTTTTATCGAGAAAATACGATATGCTATAAATTACTTAGCCATTGTTTAAGGCGATTACATCAGGAGCATCAAAGCATAATAAATCAAGTAAAGCAGGCGGGGGTTGGAACAGCCAATTGGAGGGAAGAAAATTGCACCGGCAGGCCTTTGCAAGCCAATCAGCGAGCCGGTTTGAAGTTCGACCATAGTGGGCCAGGGAGATATTCCGGAATGTCTTCATTTTTTCACGGGCCCGGTCCAGAAGAACTTGAGTGCGCCAGTTCACTTCAGTCGCAGAGGAGATCCCTTGCACGAGCGCAGAACAGTCGGTATGTACTTCCAGAGGGAGTTCCACACGAGTTGCAAGCAGATCTAGGGTTTCCAACAGAGCTAGAGCTTCCGCCTGTTCCGCCGAAGACGCCTCCACTACTTTCGCAAGTCCATCCACCATACAACCTCGGTGATCCCTGCATATGCACGCCACTGCTGCTCTATTTTGTTGATTTCCGCTGGTCTCTGTTTCCACGGAAGTTTGCTCAGTGAAAGAGGCGTCTATATTTACCTTCAGCTTTAGAGGAGGCGGTGGTAGCCATCGATCGGTAAGCGTCCTTTCTTTTTGTTGAGGTTGGTTCTCGGATACCACTGAATCATGGATGACTTGCGCTTGAAAAATGATCTGCTGCGGGTGCAGGGGACGCCGCTCAAATAGGAACAAGTTGCGCCCCTTCCAGATGCACCATAGAACAGCCACAACTTGTTCGAACTTCTTCGCATGGTTAGAGTTGGCTTTAAGTTTGGCAAGCCATTCTTCAAAATGGGTTAACCCATATCTTGATATCTTGATCTGCAGAAATTCGGAATTCCAGATCTGAGTTGTCCATGGACAGAGAAGCAGAAGATGTTCTACGGTTTCAGTCTCTTTGTTGCAGATGGGGCATATGGGATCCGGTACGATCTTTCTTCTATATAAGTTTTCCCGTGTAGGAAGAGCATTCTAGGAAGCTTGCCAGAGAAAAAATCTAATTTTTGGGATAGTTTTTACTTGCCAAATTTGTTTCCATAGATCTGGATTGGTGTGATGCGATGAGGTTGTTGCATGGCCTATGCTTGATGTATGTTTTCTTACTGTGTGGTAGCCACTTTTCACTGAGTAAAGACCATAATTGGTGTGCATCCATACAAGTTTATCTGTCAAATTTGGCCCTCCAATAGGTGTAGCAAGTATTTCCCTAGAGACTCTGTTCTCAAACATCGATTCCACCAGCTAGGTTTTCCATTTGCTGTTGCTAGGTTCAATTAGAGCCTCAACATATTCTGGTTCATTTTCTGTTGCCGGACCTCCAATTGGACCACATGTTATCCATTTGTCTTCTCGGATTGATAGAGTTTTACCATTCCCAACTAAATACATAATGTGTGGCCTGATAGAATCCCTACCCCGAATTATACTTTGCCATCCCCATGAAGGTCGGGATCCATGTCTAGCTTTCCAGAAATCTCCATGAGGGAAGTAGAGGCCTTTAATCACTCTACTCAATAAAGAGTGGGGGTTTTGTGAAATGCGCCACGCTTGTTTGCCCAACATAGTTGTATTGAGATCGATTAGGTCTTTAAAACCTAAGCCTCCCTCAGTCTTTTTGATTTTCAAAGCTTCCCAACTCTTCCAATGAATTCCAGCCTTTTTACTATTTGTTTTCCACCAAAAACTTGCAATCCTCCTCTCGATAGCTTTGCATATGGAAACGGGAATCTTGAAGATGGCCATGGCGTATTGAGGAATGGCCTGTATAACTGATTTTATCAAGATCTCCTTCCCCTCGCTTTTGATAACAAATGCTCCTTCCAGCTTTCTAATTTTCTGTTCACCCTTGCAATTATCCATGCAAACATGTCTTTTTTTGAGCAGCCCCAATCCGTCGGTAGCCCTAGATATTTCCCTGTTTTTGCAATTTTTGGGACTCTCAATTCATTGGCCATATTGTGCCTCAAAGTTGGTGGACAGCATTTACTGAAATATATACCAGATTTGTTTAAATTGATGGCCTGGCCTAAGGCATAGCAATACTCATGTAGAATGGTGGCCAGGTTTTGACACTCTAGGATTGATCCATGGAGGAAAAAGATTGAATCGTCCGCAAAGAGTAAATGTGAGAGAGTGGGACATCTACTATTCAACCGGATTCCCCTAATAGTGCCATCTTCAACTGCTTTGCCCATCATATTAGATAGAACATTTGCTACTAAGATGAATAGATATGGAGAGAGAGGATCACCTTGTCGGATTCCACGTGGAGGCTTGAAAGATGGTAAATGCTCCCCATTAAAATTCACACTGAAAGTGACAGTTGAAACACATTGCATCACCCATTGTACCCACCGAGCGCAAAAACCCATTTTTGTTAGGCATGCACTAAGAAAATCCCATTCGATCCTGTCATACGCCTTCTGCATATCTAGCTTTAAGAGTGCTTGAAACTTCTTCTTTTTGTCCCTGGTTCGTAATCTGTGGAGTACTTCTTGTACCATCAATATGTTATCTTGTATCAGCCTTCCTTCCACAAATGCACTCTGCTCTTCAGCAATTAGAGTTGGTAGCAGGGGCTTTAATCTATTTGTCAACACTTTTGAGATGATTTTGTAAACGAAATTACACAAGCTAATGGGGCGAAATTGTTCCAACTTTTCTAGGTTTGGGACTTTAGGAATAAGGGTGATAAGCGTGCTGTTCATTGCTGGATTGAGATAGCCTGTGTTAAAAAAGTTCTGAATCTCTGTGTGAATATCTTGAGAAATGTCTGGCCAATGAGTTTTGAAAAAAAGGCCGTGCATACCATCCGGACCTGGAGCTTTATGGGCTCCTAATTGTTGCATAGCTTGCATAATCTCTTCCATAGAAACAGGTTCTACTAGTCTTTGATTCATTCCCGCATTCACCGAGGTTGGTATTTGTTGTAGAAGGGGCTGAAAGTTGCGTGGCCCCGCTGATTCAAATAACCCTTTGAAGTATGTGTTTGCCAACTCTTTCAGTTGCTGTTCATCTCGCACCCATTCATCTTCGGAATTTTTCAGCATCACAATCTGGTTTCTGGTTCGTCTTTGAATGGTTGTGGCATGGAAAAATTTGGTGTTTTTATCTCCCCAAGCTAACCACTTAATTCTGGACCGCATTCCCCAGTACATTTCTTCTTGTCGCCACAGCAATTCAATTTCTTTTGTGAGTACTTTGATTGCCTTACTTTCTTGAGGGAGCCCGCTACCATTCATTTGTCTTTGTAGTTCACTATTCAGCCAAGTTAGCCTCTTCTTTGCATTTGAAAATTTGCCTTTGCTCCATTTTACTAACTGATTTGCCACATTATGCAGTTTTTCAACCACGTTGAGCTGGAAGGAATCGGGTTCAGACCAAGTATTCCTAACAAGACTCTTGCATTCCTCCTCCTCTGCCCAAAAGGCTTCATACTTAAAAGTCTTCTTCTTCCTTTGCGTTGGCGGACAAGTAGATAGAATAATTGGAGTATGATCAGAACCGATTGCTAGTATGGCTATGCATTCTGCTTTGGGATATTTGATTCGCCAATCTGAATTGCATAACACTCTGTCAAGTCGTTCCTTAATCAGATTTTCTCCTTGTCTCTTATTTGTCCAGTGTAAGCACACCCTTTGCATTCCATATCCAGCAGAGAACAGTGGTTGAGGAAGTCCCTGAAAGCTGCAATCCGGTAATTTTCAACTCTTTTCTTGCCCACTTTTTCCCATTGATATAGAATCTCGTTGTAGTCCCCCATACACAACCATGGCAATTGGTAAAGATGACTCTCTCTATTGATATGCTCCCATAACAATACTCGCTCCTTAAAAGCATTGGGTGCATGTATAAAAGAAATGTGCATACGCTGGTTGCTAGTTTGCATATAACATTGGGTGAAAATAATGTGTTCTGTGAAGGAATCAATGCTTAGGATTACCTCATCATCCCAAAATAGTGCTAACCCCCTGCTGTCCCCTCTGGATTTACTATGAAACTATTATGATATCGGAGTCTCCGCCTTAAATTTAGCACTTTCTGCTCCTGATTTTTTGTTTCCATTATAAAGATAATATTGGGCCTTTCTTGAGTCGTTAAGACCCTTAACGCTTGAACTGTCAAGGGGGTGCCCAGCCCTTGACAATTCCAGCTCAAAACCTTCATGGATGAGTTGGTGGCTTATTAGGGCTAGCCACCAGAGCCCACTGAGTAGACTTTTTTGCCGCACGAATAGGAGTTTCAACCAGCTGGTTATTATCTATCATTGCTTATTTCGAAGATTGAGCACCATAGGGACAGAATCTTTTTCCTTTTTTTGAAGAGGAATGCTTAGTACTTCTTGCTTTCTCCCTTGTTTGGTTTTGTTCCTCAGCTTTCTGCTCCGCCATGTTTGCTTCAGCTACTTTTAACTGTTCCTGATATATCACCATAACAGATTCATCATCGAGACAGCTGCTACCTCGCTTCTGGGGGCCCCTCTCTGCGAGGAGTACTAATTCTTGTGAAGAGATGGAGTGGTAGTGTTCCTGTGAGTTGATGGTTTCAGTATTGCCCAGATTGCCAAGAGGTTGGGGTTGCTGCATAATGTTCTGATTTGTTTCTGGATCAGGGGTTGGCTGAATAGGCGTCTCCGGTACATTCTCCTCTTCCTCTGGCAGTATTGCTTGCTTACCATAGAAAATTTTGCCATATGGACTCAACTCGCGTGCCTCAGCGCGAAGCCAGTGTCCAAATCTGCCAGGTAAGTTCCTTGCTAACCTGTCTCCTCATATGGAATTTCTGGACAATTGGTGGCATAGTGGCCGATCTTCCCGCATGAATAGCAGTAATTCGGAAGTCTTTCATACTTAAATTCAACCCACAGTCTTTTGCTGTCAAAGTTCACCAACACACCTGTTTTCAGAGGAATTTCCAGATTCAACTTTACTCTAGCCCTGCCCACTCTGTAGTTACTATTCCCCTTGGCTGCCAACTTTACATTTACTACTTCGCCAAGTTTTTATGCTATTTCTCTGACAATTGCTTCTGATACTCGCCCAATGGGTAGGCCCAGTAATGTTACCCAGAAATCACACTTGTTAAAGTCATAACAAACATCAGGGGTGTCGGGATCACATTGCTTTAAGACTAGCAGATTGTGCCCAAACGACCATGGTCCTGAATCATATACTCGCTGTTTATCATCCTCTGATTGGAAAGAGAATTGGAAATAACCCGGTTCAATAGTAGCACACGTGAACATTTCAGTTCGCCAGGCTTTTTGCATTACACCCATAAAACCATTGAAATTTATGTTGGTCTTATTGAAAAACTTGCCAAACAGAGTTTTTCGGCAAGTCTGCAAGTTTTCCTCAGGAACATCACCTATAATTTCTACTGCATCTTCATCTGACCACAAGTTGCCCAAACTTTTACAGAGGGCAGCCACTCGCCTTTCTTCATCATACTGATTGGCCATATCTGATTTGCAGGAACAGGATCTCGTTAGGGTTGCGGAACTGACTTGATGGAGCAGTGAAAAATCAAGGACTGGGCGATGAAATCTTTGCGATTGAAGGGAGGTCTGGTTCTTCCCGAGCGAAGAAGAACTAGTAAACAACACCAGTTGGAG
Organism: Eucalyptus viminalis; assembly: GCA_014182385.1. NCBI lineage: Eukaryota > Viridiplantae > Streptophyta > Magnoliopsida > Myrtales > Myrtaceae > Eucalyptus > Eucalyptus viminalis. The sequence continues at coordinate 60,838,313 of CM024528.1, forward strand.
GAAAACCTAAGAGAAACGAGATGGACTGCGTAGAGGGGTAGTGGGATGAGATGAAGATGGGTTTATGGTGTAAACGAAAGGAAAAAAAATTAGGGTTTCGCTACCCATCCTCATATACCCGCGATTCTGTGGGACTGGGTATTACGGAGATGGAAAGCATAGGAGATGGGCAACGGAAAGATGATTTTGGGCGAGGAAAGCCTACCCATAAGGTAGGGGGACTACTCGGGCGGTAGGGGGAAATCTCCATTGCAGAGAGGAGGAGCTCTGGCCGGGAGAGCTAAAAAAAATAAAGTTCAAAGGCAACCTATTCAGAAAAATTGTTGACCAAAACTTACAGAGGCATATTCAATACCTTTTCACTTGTAGTCTTGTTTTTCCTGTTCTTTTTTTTTTCTTTAAAGTTTTTTGAAATAAATTCGTATGTGCTCTCGTACTCAAAATTATTCCATCAAACTTTACACGCATCTAGTTTAAAACCTCATTGTTTTATTGAGAAAATAAAATTTGGCATCCAAACCCGACACCTCATTTTTTTTTTTTTATTTCTTACCCAATAACCCTTTTGAAATAAACTTGGTCAACTTTTTTTTTCTTTAAAGCTTTCGGAAATAAATTCGTATGTGCTCCCGTACTCAAAATTATTCCATCAAACTTTGCACGCACCTAATTTAAAACCTCATTATTTTATTGAGAAAATAAAATTTGGCATCCAAACCCGACACCTCATTTTTTTTTTATTTCTTACCCAATAACCCTTTTTGAAATAAACTTGGCCAACTTTTTTTTTTCTTTAAAGCTTTCAGAAATAAATTCGCACGTGCTCCCGTACTCAAAATTATTCCATCAAACTTTGCACGCACCTAGTTTAAAACCTCATTATCTTATTGGGAAAATAAAATTTGGCATCCAAATCCGACACCTCATTTTTTTTTATTTCTTGCCCAACAACCCTTTTTTAAATAAACTTGGCCAACTTTTTTTTTTTAAAGCTTTTGGAAATAAATTCGTACGTATTCTCATACTCAAAATTATTCCATCAAACTTTGCACGCGCCTAGTTTAAAACCTCATTATCTTATTGGGAAAATAAAATTTGGTATACAAACCCAACACCTCATTTTTTTTTTTAATTTCTTGCCCAACAACCCTTTTTTAAATAAACTTGGCCAACTTTTTTTTTTTCTTTAAAACTTTCGGAAATAAATTCGTATGTGCTGCCGTACTCAAAATTATTCCATCAAACTTTGCACGCACCTAGTTTAAAACATCATTATCTTATTGAGAAAATAAATTTTTGTATCCAAACCCGACACCTTATTTTTTTTTATTTCTTGCCCAGCAACGCTTTTTGAAATAAACTTGGCCAACTTTTTTTTCTTTAAAACTTTCGGAAATAAATTCGTATGTGTTCCCGTACTCAAAATTATTCCATCAAACTTTGCACGCACCTAGTTTAAAACATCATTGTCTTATTGGGAAAATAAAATTTGGCATCCAAACCCGACACCTCAATTTTTTTTTTTTTATTTCTTGCCCAACAACTCTTTTTGAAATAAACTTGGCCAACTTCTTTTTTTCTTTAAAGCTTTTGGAAATAAATTCGTACGTGTTCCCGTACTCAAAATTATTCCATCAAACTTTGCACGCACATAGTTTAAAACCTCATTGTCTTATTGTGAAAATAAATTTTTGTATCCAAACCTGACACCTCATTTTTTTTTTTATTTCTTGCCCAACAACCCTTTTGAAATAAACTTGGCTAACTTTTTTTTTCTTTAAAACTTTTGGAAATAAATTCGTACGTACTCCTGTACTCAAAATTATTCCATCAAACTTTGCACGCACCTCGTTTAAAACCTCATTGTTTTATTGGGAAAATAAAATTTGGCATCCAAACCCGACACCTCATTTTTTTTCTTGCCCAACAACCTTTTTGAAATAAACTTGGCCAACTCTTTTTTTCTTTAAAGCTTTCGGAAATAAATTCGTACGTTATTCCATCAAACTTTGCACGCACCTGGTTTAAAACCTCATTGTTTTATTGGGAAAATAAAATTTGGCATCCAAACCCGACACCTCATTTTTTTTTTTTTTTATTTCTTGCCCAACAACGCTTTTTGAAATAAACTTGGCCAACTTTTTTTTTCTTTAAAGCTGGAAATAAATTCGTACGTGCTCCCGTACTCAAAATTATTCCATCAAACTTTGCACGCACCTAGTTTAAAATCTCATTGTTTTATTGGGAAAATAAAATTTGGCATCCAAACCCGACACCTCATTTTTTTTAATTTCTTGCCCAACAACCCTTTTTGAAATAAACTTGACCAACTTTTTTTTTCTTTAAAGCTTTCGGAAATAAATTCGTACGTACTCCCGTACTCAAAATTATTTCATCAAACTTTGCACACACCTAATTTAAAACCTCATTGTCTTATTAGGAAAATAAAATTTGGCATCCAAACCCGACACCTCATTTATTTTTAAATTTCTTGCCCAACAAAGCTTTTTGAAATAAACTTGGCCAACTTTTTTTTTCTTTAAAGCTTTCAAAAATACATTCGTATGTGCTCCCGTACTCAAAATTATTTCATCAAACTTTGCACGCACCTAATTTAAAACCTCATTGTTTTATTGAGCAAATAAAATTTGGCATCCAAACCCGACACTTCAATTTTTTTTTCTATTTCTTGCCCAACAACCATTTTTTAAATAAACTTGGCCAACTGTTCTTTTTTTTTCTTTAAAACTTTCGGAAATAGATTCTTATGTGCTCAGCTACAATTTTTTGTTTTTTCAGGAGAATGGTTTCGTTTTTTCTTTTAAATTGAAATGGACTTTTATGTGGGGCGCTCACAATTGCACCACATCCTAGAAAAGTACTCATCCATTAAGTATAAAATAGCAAATGATAGCATGCACAATCTCATTACTTCACGAATAAACACTAGCTATACATTAGTCAAGTAAAAAATAGATGAATAAACCCATTTTACTATAATAAAATGGTTCAAAAGCAAATCATCTCACTAATCACAACCGTTATACAAATGGCCATATAAGACAAATCAAAAAGATATATCTACAACCCTACTTAATTGATGACATCATCAATGAAAAGAACAAATTGATCAAAACCACTTCACCGAACCCATTATCACAAAAGATATTCCCAAATGTTATCACTTTTGTCTCTTCGAATAACTTCTAACGCTTGTGCTCTTGACATTAGTAGGAGGATCCATATTAGTAGAGCCACCAGCACTGCCACTTGCATTTTTATTTGTACGTCTTTGAACCTACAAAGAATATATTCTTTTAAAGTATTATTGACAAAACAAACATGACATAATAGAAATAGAAGTACTAACCAGACTTTTTTGTCTTGAAAATTGTGTTTGGGAAGATGTAGACCTAATCTTTTTAATTGGACAAGTTGAACTATTGTGTCCCGTCTTCAAGCAAGTTCGACATGTCATCTTCATTTCTATCCTCAACATCCTAGTTCCACTTGCCACCTTACCTTCTTCTCTTGATCTTTTCTGTTTACGTCTACCGCGCTTCACCTGGGATGGAAGTGGTTCAGGCAACTCCCTATGAGTCTTTTACCAAAATCTCTCTCCTCGAATTGGCATCATCATGTTTTCATACGTAGCTAAGAACTTGGCCTTCTTATAACATTCATCAATATAATTATATTTGTCACATTTATCCATTACCTCATATCCAGCATCACCATTCCATATCACTTGACAGTATGTTGCACCAATTCTATTTTCTTCTAGTTTTTTTATGATTCTTGGACCACAATTTCTTTTCCACTTAGCACATGCATCCCTCTGTCTATGTATCCTTGTCATTATCATTATCCGCATTTCCTCCAACATACTATATATGGACTTACACCTAGCATGTATAATTTTTCCATTGAATGATTCGCATAAGTTATTGTCAACAATGTCACATTTCACATTAGTATTAAAGAAAGCCTTACACCAGTGTTTTGGCTCTGTTCGCACCAGATCATGATATGCACAATGACTAATTTTCTTCAATGCATGAGAGTGTTCATCATACTCCGTCCTAATATTGCTCTTAGTACACTGCCAAAATAGTTTTTGCATTTGTATTCCCTTATGTTTCTTGCCCCAATTAGCATAGATGTGTCTAGTACACATCCTATGCTCAGTTGCAGGTAGTAAATCAGCCACAACTCCTATAAGGCCCTGCAAAAAATGATTGCAATGTAAAACATATCTTATAAATGTGGCTATTTAAGAAGTATAACAAATAAAAATTAATTAAAGAACTCACCTTTTTGTTTGTCGCTAATTATGACCCAACCTCGTCCATATGTGTCAAAAATATTAAGATCATACATCAAATTTCTTAAGAACCACGTCTAGGTGTCGCTACTCTCAACTCTGACAACCGCCCAAGCAATTGGGAACATCTGATCATTTGCATCACTTCCAATAGCACATAAGATCTGACCTTGACAAATTCCTTTCAAGAAACAACCATCTAACCCCACAACTTGCCTACATCCACTAAGGAACCCTTTCTTACAAGCAGCAAAGCAAATATACATTCTTTCAAACAATGCCTTGAAGTGCATATATGGCTTTTCAACCTTCAATGTAATAATACTCCCAGGATTTTTCTCCCTAAGCTCCTCTACATAATCCCACAGTTTTGCATATTCATTCTTATAGTTTCCCATCAACACTTTATAAGCAAACAACTTAGCCTTCGAACATTGAGCTATGCTTATATCTAAACACAACTGTTCCTTGATTAATTCCTTGAAAGCAATAGTTTTAATAGTTGGCATTGCTTTTATTGTAGGAATATAATGATTTGCCAACCAAGAACTTGTCACCCTCCTATTTTTGAAGCAAATGCTACAAGTATGCTCTGAATGTAAGGTCTTGACATGAAATGATCCAGAACGAGCATCAACAGAGCCAGAAATCTTCCAAGGACAACTCTCATTAACACATTTTGCTCTAACAAACTTCTTATCATTCTTTGTAAATTTTATCTCTCTACGTTCAGTCACCGAGTACTTTTTCAAAGCATCTTTGAATTGGCTACTACTATCAAATGTCATAGCCACAGTAAACACAGGCACAGCACAATTAGGATTATATCTTGGAAACCTACTTCTCTTTCTAGTAAAATCATCTTCTCCCTCTACATCGACCCCAAACTGTCATAGGCATATGTATCATAATACTCCGTCTCGTAACCAGCTTCAGCATCAACTCCACTATTCACATCTAATGGTTGAGATAATACTAATACTGTGGATGGTTCCCCTATAATTAGATCCTTTGTAACCCTCCCACGAAGCTCAATTATATTCTGCCTCGCTTCTAGAAACTCTTCATTATCAATATCATCATCATCAGTCCAAAATCTTACATCGCCAAGAAAATTTGTCTCATCATCATTGTCGTCATCCAGAATATTCCCCTCTATGTCAATAAAATTACCTTCATCAACTAAATCATTAGGATCTAAGTCATCATCGTGCTCAATAATTGTCTTATTTGCTAAACCAATATCATTGCGAGCACCCACACTAATCCATTGACCAACACTCTCACTTAGGCAAGCATCCTCACCCTCACCACCCCCGTGACCAAAACCCTCACTTGTACTAGCACTCTCACCCTCACCCTCACCCTCACCCACACCCACACCCACACCAACCCCTTGACCATCACCCTCACCTGCCTCATCGATTGCAAAATTTTCTCCATATATCTCAATTAACTCACGATGCAAATAACTGAAAAGTAAATCAATGACATTGCTCTCATTCCATATATATCTCAACCCATCTTCTAAAGACTTTCCAGGAAACTTAAATAAAGTTTTTCAAATTTACAATTTACCCCATTCTCAATATCTCTAATGAAGCTTTCATAGCTCCTTGAACCGATATCAATTTTTACCAAATCAATCTTACCCCCAACATATTCAAGCATTGGGCGACGGTAAAAATTTCCACCATGGAAAAGGCAAGCCCATGCCGACTTGTTGCTCATCTCAACCCTATACAAAAGAGCGCAATATATGTTGTAAGAAGCCACATAATGGAGATTTTAACATGAATGGCCAAAAGTGCTAAATAAATATAAAGAGTTTGACTTGAGCATAAGTGCGAAATCCTTTCCGTCTCATAATTACAAGTGAAATTTCTCTCTAATTTACAGGAATTAACTCGTTCAATTAATATCTAGTACCTATGATACGAGAATTCAAGGTGAATAGTGGCATAAAATTAGTTTGCTTTCAAGTTAGATATTTGGTTTGTATAGCTACTTGAAGCCGATGCCAAAAATCTTAAGGCTGATAAAAGAAATTTTTCTCCCATAGTAGACGTGATCTTGTTTTTTTGCAACTAATGAAGGAGAAAAAAGACCATGATGCTAGGTTCTTTGTATATAGATATAGCAGGTCAATGTATTACAAGCAGCATGGCTCACAAGGCTTTAATTTTAGAATGTTACTTCATATTATCTCAATTCTTTCCTACCATCACTTCCATGGATATCGTCTTTTGGCTTTTCAGGATTTTTGACGATAGTTTCATTGTTTAGGCGGCTGAAGAGTGCACTTCTATGCTTAAACTTTGAAGTTAATTTGCTCAGAATCACTGATCTACTTTCAATTTAAAACCAAATGGTTGGTTTGTTCAACGCACGCGAAGAAATAAGATAATTTGGGAACACGACAAAGACAATCATAGAGAAAAATAATTTGGGAACACGACAAAGACAAACATGGAGACAAAACATAGTTTAGGACCACGACAATATACCTTTTGACAGATTTTGATTAACTTCACGACCACCCACCACGTAGCTCACCACTTGCTGACAACACAATCAAATTGGGACCACCTCACTTGCTTGTGTTTGCTATGGATAAACGAATCGGGTCAAGTTGTGGGCAAATTGAGTCTTTGGGTCTTCGGGTCTCTCGTCTTCTCAATTGTAGCAACGAACGAATTGGGTCAAGTTGTGGCCGAATCAGGTCTTTGGGTCTTCAGGTCTTCTCGATTCGGGCAAGAAGCGACGAACAATGGCGTTGGCCAAAAAGGGGCTTGATTCACGAAGGATATTGAGGAAATCGCAATATGAGATCAAATCAACTCAAAATCTACAAGAATTCGGAGGAGATCTCACTAGGGTTTTTTAGATGATTTTGGAAAGAAGCAAGGAGCAATTGCACGACTTTTCTTTTTTGCCTTTTCTCTTTGGCTTTTATTTTTTTAAAAGAAAAATGACGACGTTTTGCTCTATGGTGCCATGTCAGCGTCGGCAACGCCGACTAGCGCTGACTAGAATGCCACATCAGATTTTTCCGACTATGCATGGTCGGATGGCCTGAACTGGAACAAAAACAAAAGGTTTAGGACTAAATTGACCAAAAAAAAAGTTTATGACTGAATTGGCACAAATGCAATAGGTTTAGGACTTTTTGTTAATTTTCCCCATTTGGCATTTGAATCACGGCCACAAGATTTGGCCCTTTTTTTCGGGAACTCTCTGTTTTCTTGCCCTCTTTCTCCTCTGCCCTTCATCTTTTTTAGGCACACTTTTTCTTCTCTCTCCTCACTTCCCCGACAGACGCACGAAGCCTTTTCTTTCTTTTCACATGTTTTTTGACTTTTCTTCTCTTCTATTTATTTCTTTCTTGTTTTTTTTAATGTTAGTTAGTGTGACATTCTGGATTTTCAGTCATATTTTCAATTGAATAAATCGGGCCTTTCATCGATGCGTCTATAATGCTATTCTCAGAGTCAATCACTCTTGAGATAACTAGACTATCTGGGGAAGTTATTAAGAGATTTTAATGCAATATACTTGAGAATTCGACTAAAAATCGATTGCTCGACCGTGCTAGTCTACAAGCGTCATTACGGCATTGTTAAAATCGATCAGAGATCATGGATAGGTCGACTCGACTAAGATGTGTGATCAAAGTGTGGGTGATTCCGGCTAATTGCAAAATTCTCGTCAATCGGCACTAGACCGATTTTCTATCATTTTGGGTACCCTGTGCCTATATTTGAAATCTCGAGATTTTCACGACCATCGAAAGTCGCTAATGTGTCGAAGATATTCATTGTGGCTCGAAGAAAATCGACCACAAGTCATTTGCACTAAAAAATTTTGAAAGCTACTTGGTAGGTTAGATCACGCTAAAATTGCATCTGATTGAAATTAACTGTGAATTTGAACTCAATTTCAAAAATTGAAAGTCCTGTAATGTCACGGGTCATTTTAGGAATATCCATTCATCTTTTGAGGAATTTTCGGTGAGTTCGGGATTTTTATGGAAAATTGATTCGACGATTCGGAAAATGAACGGAAATTCGGATTGGCCAAATGGAAGGGATTTTTGGCCTCCGGCATGAGTTACTTGGCAAATGGAAGTTGTGTGAGCTTTTTCTTCATCCAAATTAGACCTCAATCGGATAAATTTGTTCAGAAAAGCGGATTCCGAGAAAAATTAATTAGAAATCGGAATTGAAGAAAATTGCCGTTTTTATTGCTCAAGACTTGTTGGGGGAAATTTGGTGCAAGAAAGCAAGTGAGGATCAAGTACTTTAGCATGAGGATTTTTGGGGACCAAATTGGATTAAACAATAGTAAATGGGACCAAGATTTTTGAGTTTTAGGAAATTCCTTTTAATTTCCTTTTCTTTCCCCCCACTTGGCCGCGTAGGCCCCCTTTTTTCCTCTCTCTCTCTCTCTCTCTCTCTCTCTCTCTCTCACTCGCGCGATCCCCTTTTCCCCCACCGACGTCCTCTCTCTGCTGTGTCTCACTTCTCTCCCATTCTTCTTTGACTTTTCTTCCTTAATCTTATCTCACCCTCTCCTTATCCTCTCTTTTCCTTTAATCTTTTGACCCACACCCCCTTTTGTTCAGTCTCTCTCTCTCTCTCTCTCTCTCTCTCGCGTTGTCGCCCCCATTTCCTCCGAGCTGTGTTGTCGTCCCGCAATAAATCGAAGCAATCCACACAAATTCGAGTCCATTAAACCGCTCGATCTTTGTCCAGCTCCGCGTCTTCGTTCAACAGCTCGCTTGAAGCCGCAAGCCAGCCATTTCTTCCCCCCCCAAATCAGCCACGTAAAGCAGCCATTAGCCGTGGAAAACCAACAGCGCCGTGAGGCTTTGCAGGCCAATTTCTGGGCTTGATCCGTGCCCCGTTGGTGCCACCGCTTTAGAGCTTTTTGTTCCTCATCGCGTCCCCATTATTTTGATCCGAGCGGATCATTAATTAGGTAAGTTTAACTCATTAATCCTCACTTAGTAGGTTAATTACATTGAAGGACTGATTAGATTAAGTTAAGCATGGTTTAGGTGGATAGTTAGATTAGATTAGTGAATTTAATTATGTACCGACGCATGTTAGGTGGATAGTTAGCGCAATTAGAGCCTAGACAAACTTTAGCCAATTAGGCTTTACCAGGCCTAAGGTGCATTTATTGCATTTATTTAATATTTTCCATAGTTATTTAATTATTTTCCGAAAATTAGACCGAGATAGCCAGCGACTGGAATTTTATGTTGATTGTGATGGTGTGATTTGCTCATTTAATTGAGCTCGAATTTGTACTGAATTGGTGTGAATTGTGATTTTAGAATATATTCCTAAATTTATTTATTTTGAGTATTTAATTGGAAAATAACCGAGCGTTGGTTTGCAACGCCAAAAATATTTTGGTGGATCTTATGAAATGGTGGGAATTATGGAAATAAAATTATGATATTTTTGGCTAAGGCTAACCATGTACCCATACACGGCTATTTTTACCATGTATGATAAAAAGTGAAAAATCGTTGGACGATAAGAACGTCGGTCATCTCAGAGAAAGATGTTATATTACGTTGGCTCGATGACTAAGGCCTTGTTTGGTTTAGCATTCCCAAGGGGCTTTCAGCCCCGAAAGCCCCTTGGGAAAATTTTTACCTGTTTGGTTTAGCATTCCGAAGTATCCTTAGCCAAATGCTAGCATTTGGAATGCTGAAGAGGGGTTTAATGAATTTTTTTCTTCCAATATTGCCCTCATTGATAATTGCATTTTCTTGTTTTACCCTCAAAAACTACTGTTCATCATCTTCCTCGTTGGACTTGTTTCTTTGAAAGTGAAACTCAGCCGTCGGAGCTTAGTCGACAGAGCTGGTCGCTCACGCACCGCCGTCGCCACACACCACCGTCGCATGGGTTGCAGCATCGCCTGGGTCGCGCAACCCATGCGACGGGCTGAGCAGTGCTCAGCCGGCCAGATTTGGTCGCCCGCACCGCCGTCGCCACGCACCGTCGTCGCATGGGTCGTAGCCTCAGGCGGCGTCACCTGGGTCGCACGACCCACCGCCTCCCCCACCAGTTCCGGCCGCCTCCCAATCGTTCCCCTCTACTTCAACTTCTCCTCCTCCTTTTTCCTTTTCTTTTTCTTTTCACCTCAAAGCTATTTTGCAAAATACACCAAAATAGGAGTACCCAAACACTTCAACATTCACCAAATGCTCATTCTTCTAAAGATACTTGGAGAAATGGCTTTGCATTTCCCCAAAGTTGAACCGAACAAGGCCTAAGTATGTTATCTCGGAGAAAGACGTTATATTATATTACGTCGACTCGGTGATTCAGTATGTCATCTCGAAGAAAGACATTATATTATGTCGGCCCGGTGACTAAGTATGTCATCTCGGAGAAAGACATTATATTATGTCGGCTCGATGACTAAGTATGTTATCTCGGAGAAAGACATTATATTATATCGGCTCGGTGACTTGGTATGTCATCTTGGAGAATGAACATTGGCTCGGTGACTCGATATGTCACATTGGAGAATGAACGTTGGCTCGGTGACTTGATATGTCATCTTGGAGAATAGATAGTATAGATTGGAATGACCGGGGAATGGTCTAATTAACATGTAATCGACTGAGTCGATTGATCGATTATTCAATCCAATTGAGTGATTTGATTTGTTGATATGACTCGATGAATTATTAAATGGCTCTGACTTGCAGGAAGGAACAGAGGCAAAGATAAGACCTCTGACTTGTGATTGTGCTTGGGCAACCCTTATGGCGTATTTTCTTCCTAATTGAGTCTTAGAGGGTTGAATTTGCTAAGATATTGTCTCGTTAGTTATTGTATAACTATTTTCAGCTCCTTAGATGGTGTTGATGAAGGACCGGAAGCCCCGGAGTTTAGGAGGTGAAGCCTGAAGGATCGGCGATCTTGTCTGACTAACTACTTGTGTTGACACCCAAAATTTTCGTCGACATTTTAATCATCCATTTTGCAAAAATACAAAAAAATAAATAAAGAGCCAAGAAAAAAAAGAAAAGCAAAAAAAAAATAAAAGAAAAAACATAGAGAAGAAAAAAAGAAGTAAAGGAATCAAAAAGAAAAAGAAAAAAAAAGGGAGAAATAAAGAAAAAGAGAAAAAAGAAAGAAAGAAAAAGAATGAATGAAAAAAAAAAAAAAGAATAAAACAAAAAGAAAGGGTTAATACCTTAAAAACCCCACACTCGTACACCTATGACAAATTTACCCCAAACTATTTTTTTGACCACCAAAAACCCCAAACTGGTACATATGTGACAGATCTACCCTCCATTAGCTTCCGTTCGATTTTTCCGTTAATTTTGCTGACGTGGTTGCTGACGTGGTAAGCCATGTGGAAATTCATAAGTTTAGTACCTTTAAAAACCCCAAACTGGTATATTTATGACAAATTTACCCCAAATTGGTATATTTATAACAAATTTACCCCCAATTGGTATATTTATAACAAATTTACCTCAAATTGGTATATTTATGACAAATTTACCCCAAGTTGATATATTTACGACAAATTTACTCTAAATTAATTTTTTCGATCATAAAAAACCTAAATTGGTACACATGCGGCACATTTACCATCTTTCAATTTTCCCAAATTTGACTGAGTTGTGATGTCCAATCAATTTTATTTTCCGGATTACTCTAACATTGCCTTCATATCATTAATAATTGATTTTTTTTATTGGAATCATTATTAGAAAACTATTCAAAGGCTACCAAATGTGCACTTCATTCTTGTGCCGGAAAGATGCCCATTAATTAAAAGATGGATAGATCGCTTGCGCACATATACAAAAGAATCACACTCAAAGCACACCTAAAATTAGCGACAAACATAAGTGATTTTGGTTCCGACATTTCAACGAGCATGTGATGTACGAGTCACTCATACCATTCACATGCAAGTTCCATGTTAAAATTTTGACACTTACGATTCAAGGTAGGAAAGACTACGTAACGTTAATAAGGACCAGCAAAGTAAGAGTAATATGTAAGCGTACAAATAGATTGCGGACAAGTAGTAAACCATGTGGGGCTGAGACATATAAACATAAAGCCAAGTTTGTCACAAACCAAAAACGAGTGAAGCAATCACAATATGTGCACTTCTTTTGTATATGTGCGCAAGCGATCTATCCATCTTTTAGTTAATGGGCATCCTCTCGGCACAAGAATGAAGTGCACATTGGTAGTCTTTGAATATTTTCTAATAATGATTCCAATAAAAAGAAAAAAAATTAAGTATTAATGATATGGAGGCAATGTTAGAGTAATCCGGAAAGTAAAATTGATTGGACATCGCAACTCAATCAAATTTGGGAAAATTGAAAGATGGTAAATGTGCCGCACGTGTACCAATTTAGGTTTTTTATGATCGAAAAAATTAATTAGAGTAAATTTGTCGTAAATATATCAGCTTGGGGTAAATTTGTCATAAATATATCAGTTTTGGGTAAATTTGTCATAAATATACCAGTTTGGGGTTTTTAATGGTATTAAACTTATGAATTTCCACATGACTTGCCACGTCAGCAACCACGTCAGCAAAATTAACGGAAAAATCGAACGGAAGCTAACGGAGGGTAGATCTATCACATATGTACCAGTTTGGGGTTTTTGGTGGTCAAAAAAATAGTTTTGGGTAAATTTGTCACAGGCGTACCAGTTTGGAGTTTTTTAGGGTATTAACCCCAAAAAGAAAAATGGGGTTTTAGCTCGCACGGGGAATTCTCTCTAGGGGGGATCTACTTTCTCTCACTATCTCTCTCTAAAAATTCTCTCTCGACGTCTCTCTCTCCCACCGACTTTCCCTTCTGGTCTTCGCGTGCTTTTTTTTCCTTTGGCCGCACCACCCCTCGTCGGCGTTCAGCCTCTCGCCGACGAACTCTCTGGCATTGCCAACCGTCCTCAACGCTCTTCTGCCCTTCCTCAAGTCCCAAGTGGCTATGATTAACCGAAAAGTCACCGGTGATCTTTTTGGTTGTGGTGGCTCGGGTCTACGCCGAGTTCGGAGAAGGTTCACCAACGATTTTTCTCACGATCGAGTGTTCTCTCTCTACGGTTCGATCGGCTAGGGTTTTTACTCCATTGGTGAGGGATCGAAGATCGAAGGCCGGCGGTCGGGGATTCGCTGGGGTTTTCTCTCTCGGACTCCCTCTTGCTCTGATTCTCTCTAGTTTGCTCGATCGCGGCGACATCCGCGAAGACGGCGGCAGTGACAGCGGCTCCCGATCTGTGGCGTGATTAAGCTCTCCACCGGATCCTATGCTCAACCCCTGTTCGCTCGACTCTCAATCCTCTGGTGCAGAAGCTCGCCGGAGGTTGGGCGAATCGGCGACGACGATGCTTAACCAAGTTTGCCTCTGGATCGAACTCACCAAAGCGGTGAGTTCTCTTTCTCTCTTGATCCGATTAAGTTTTTAGGATCTGGTTCTCTCTCCCGTTCTCTCTCTCTCTGACCTTGCATATTTTCTCTCGGCTCTGTCTTGCGCGCCGGATTTGACTTGCTGGGACGGCCGGTCGAGGAGTTCGAAGTTTAGAGTTTAGACAGCGACGACTTACGATCCTTCGCCGCTTCATTCAAGGTACGTTGAACATAAATTCATCTTACATATCCGGATGTTCATTGTGTTGAACAGTGATTGAGGATTCTAATTTCTGTTTATGAGAAAATTACTTACTGTCGAAGTTCATTGGGTAATCTGAGCTTGTAATATTGTTGTTGAGATAGTTTGGTTGTGCTTTCCTGTTTGGTTGTTGCATTTTGGACTCATGGCCAAGATGCCTACTTTCTGCTCGATGAAATGCTCAAGTTAGATCGATAGATGTAATTGATTCATGTCTGAAACTGAACCATTGATGAAATAAGTTTTCCCATGGTCCGCAAAAGATAAGAGTAATCATCCATTCGTTGTTTGCAGAAGAATAGTGGCTGGAGTTGTGTATTGCATTTCCATTAATGAAATGTACAAATTGTTGATGGACTAGCGTTGAATTAACTTTTACTGAGTTCTTTTTTTTTGTACTGAATTCTTTGTGGGTTTATGAAAACCTTCCTTTCTGGCTTTTTGTATTGTAATGTGGCTGTCAGTTTTCCTTAGCATGTATTGGCATTTAGCACCAGTTTCTGGAAATTCGTTCTGACTTGTGCTCTGTTTCGGATGACCTTTTGCGCAAATGACCTGATACGAGCTGGTTGCTGTGGTTTTCTGTGTTTGATGCCTTCATAAGATTTGAAGATGGTTCGGCTAGCTTTCTAACGAGCTATAATACACCCTGATCCGATATCATTAGCCACATGAAATCTTCTTTAAAAGTTAGGAAGTAATTCTGGAAAATTGTTGTGTTCTGCTCTGATGTGGAAATTCGAATGCCTATTTTGACTGATATGCTTCGGTCCTCGAAATGAGCTGGTAGATGATGTTATTAGGACTTAATATCTTCTAGAGATTTGTAATAGACTTCTCAAGATTTCCATAGACATATTGTATATGCGATTTGGCCATCATTTGCTCTGCCTGATGCTTCTTGCAAAGAGCACTAATCTGCTGATGCGTTCTACTTGTTATGATCTGATCTGACTACTTATACAAATGGCTTTGCTTGAGCTAGAAAAAGACATAAATTGCAATTGTCACCTAATAGGAATTCATAAAAGACACCTTGAGCTTTCTAACGATGCCTAGTTTGTTCAATTTTCCCATCATTTGCCCTGCCTTTCCTTTTTTCAAATTGAGCTTTGAAATCTGGAATTTGTCTTGAACTACAATGCTGTCTTTTCTGTGGCTAGTTGTTGTTAGTCTTAAGATGAGATAGTAGATTTGTCCAAATTGCTTTCAATATGTTGTAGAATGACGGTGTGACATGCTACTATGATCTATTCTTGATTGACTTGTTCATGTTCTTAATATTTTTTAGAAATTCATGCGTTAGGAATCTTGAGGTGCGTTTGGAATCTTGAGGTGCTTCCTTCATGGAATGACATCCTTTATTAATTGTCTACAAAACGATTTTAGGTACCATGTGGGTTACACATTGATTGCTCCGTTTGCCTTAATACATATGTTGAGTGAATTCAATGGTGCATGTTTTGGAATAAGTGATCTTTAGTTGGTTCATTCATTGTTTTGGGTTGATTGAGGACCAAGGTCATGTGGCTTGAATGTTTGTCATGTTATATGCTTTGTGTGTGATCATTAGATAGATGATTTAGGTGTAATACATAATGATGCTAAATCTTGGGATTTCACTTAGAATTTGGTGTAAGGACTTCATGACTTTAGTCACCATTTTTGAACACTAATAATGTCATGTTCTTTGATGTTTTGATATGTTTGTTTGTTTCCTTCCACTGCATATACCTAGTTATAGGTTTATTAGATTAGGTTTAGATTAGGATCCCGAAGATGGAGAAGGCGTGAAGATGGTGAAGGTCGATGTCCATTCCGACTGTTATCATGTAATGCTCATTTTCCCGACATATGTCTCGGGTTTTATGCATTGTATAAAGCCCGACGAGTTGCGGGTTTCCTTTCTTTCTTGATTGTTTTCTCTTTTATATTCTTTAGAATTGCATGATTAGGTTTACCGATTTCTCTTGATTGTTTACTCCATGTCTTGTGCTTTCAATTTCATTTATTGTTTTATTTTCATTTTTTAGAAATAGAATAGAATGAAAGTAATCCGCCACGCATGATCACTTAGTTTAGGAATTGATGATCCTGAAAAATGTAAAAATAAACGCATGGACACGTTAGGAAAAACACAACATACTGTTTAGGTACCGAAAGGGCGCTAATAGCAATATTAGCGTAACCCAAGTCCCCGAACCTAGATATCTGGTTGCGTAGGAATCGAGGGAACACTCCCGACCCTCGATTGGGTTTCTAGCCGACCCCCAAAGTTGAGGCTAGTGGCGACTCCTGTATATTCTTAGGTTGTTAAATACCTAGATCGCATAATAAACCTATGGTCACGCGGGTACGAGCTTGGGAGAGCTCGCGATCTTAAGATCAAATATCCCTAAACCCACCTTTCCCAACCTTGGATACTTTTCGAGGGGGCGGCGAGATTGGGTCGCGACAACTTGTAGGACAATTCTCTTTTGTTGGGAGCTGATCCCTTTTGTAAATCTTTCTATATAGATTTGTGTGTTTATAAAAAGGTATTTGGTAAAAAATTGGCCCTACTTTCCTATCCTATATTGTTGTTGTCCAGGGAGTTGTTAATCGTTTCCACATGCGTATTAAAATGAATGGGTCGGCGATGCGTCTGGGAACATCGCTAATTTATCAACCAAGCAGGGATGGGCACATGCTCGGAGGATCGGGACGTGATAGTTAAGCCCCACAAATGAGACGGGCCCAGCCAATAAATCTCCCCTTCGCCTCATGTGAGAAGATCCATCATATCTGCTTTTCTTCTACAAGAATCAAGTTTCACCACAAGCAATGCTTTAGTTATCATATTAGATCCATTATGGTCAGTGTGGATTTTCTTAAGTAGAAAGAGCTTCTCTTCTAATTTCTCTCAAATCCAATGATACTTCACAACAACACGTTTCAATCTTAAATGCAATATCGGATTCTTGCTAAGATAGATAGCACTCATGCTATCGCAATATAGAACATACTTTTACTACTTCAAGCCCAACTCTTGTAGGAATTTTTACATCCACAAGAGTTCCTTGCCTATTGGTAATGACGACATACTCCGCTTTAGTTGTAGAGAAAAGAAGCTGTGAGGGAATGCTCTCTGACTGATATCATTCAGGCAATTCCCTCATAGCTTCCTACAAGAGGCAAAACTGATCAATTGCCACGAAACAGCTCCTCCTACAAAAGTCATCATATAACAAGATGTGGATTTTCGAGAATCAACATCACCGGCATAGTCCGCATCTAAGTAGCCACTCAACTCAAGCTTCACATTTCCATAGCACAAGCAAAGTCTAGAAGTGCTTCTAAAATATCTCAACATCCATTTACTAGCATTTCAATGCTCCTTACTTGGATTTGAGAGAAACTACTCACAATACCAACTGCATTAGCAATATCCGGTCTTGTACAAACCACAGCATACATCAAATTACCTATGGCCAATACATAATGAATTTTCTTCATCTTTTCCTTCTCTTTCTCACTTTTAGGATATTCATTACTACTCAACTTGAAATGGCCTGCAAGTGGAGTACTTTCTAGTTTACATATGCTCGTGTTGAATCTTTGAAGTATCTTTTCAATATACTTCTTTTGAGATAACCAAAGTTTCTTGTTCTTCTTGTCACGAGTAATTCTCATGCCAAGGATTTGCTTGGCCAGGCCGAGATCTTCATTGTAAAAGCTTTACTCAATTCATTTTTCAAGCTCTTGATTTTCTTAGCATCATGCCAAACAATCAACATGTCATCCACATCAAGTAGGAGGATAATAAAATCATTATCTGAGAATATTTTCATAAAGACATAAGAATCGGAGTTTGTCTTACCATATCCATGTTCTTCCATGAATGATTCAAACTCCATGTACAATTTCATTGATGCTTGCTTGAGACCATATAAGCTTTTTTTCAATCTACATACAAGATACTCCTTCCCTTCAACTTTAAAAGCCTCCGGTTGCTCTATCTATATTTTTTCTTCCAAGTCTCTATGAAGAAAAGTTGTCTTTGCATCAAGCTGTTTAGTTTCTAAATTTAAACTAGCGACCAAATCAAGAACAACTTGAATAGAAGACATTTTTACAACTGGTGAAAAAATCTCTTCAAAGTCAATTCCCTTCTTTTCACGAAAGCCTTTCACAACAAGTTGGCCTTGTATCGTGGTTGTGAACTATTTTTTTCCATCTTTAACTTGTACACCCACTTATTTGTAAGTGTTTTCTTACCTTTAGGCAACTTCACAAATTCAAATGTGTGATTATTATGCAAGGATTTAAGCTCCTCTTATATGGCTTTATACCACTCATTCTTTTGATCACACGACTTGAGACAAAAGTGCATGGAAATCATAGAAATCATGAAGATGGTGAATCCTCCCATAATGTTGATTCTTCAATTGAGGTGAGTGAAATTGTTGAGCCAAAACAATCAGTTGAGCAAGAGCAGTTCATTGAGCCAGTTGAGACAGTTGTGCAAGAGCAGCCGGTCTTACCTCAAGTTAAAAGATTTGAAAGAAAATGTAAAATATCACAAAAATATCAGCTACATGAGTATATATTACTCACTAATGTAGGAGAGCCAGAAACTTATAAAGAAATTACAGTAATTCTATTCCATGCTCATTACTCAAAATGATTCTGCTTCGACTTAGAGTGCATTAACATGTTCATTACTCGCTTTCAAAGCCAGACATTCACTTCACGACGATGATAAATTAAGTAAATCTGGCATAACCATAGAATTTAATGACCGAAAGCCGTTGTCCATATACTTAAAACCAGAGTGTCTTTTAAGTTTGTATGTTCAGTGTAGGTAGGAATCTTACTGAACAGGTCCGACTTTGTAACAAAAGACCCACACCCTAGTTCCATAGCCTTGGGTACTGCGCCGGACGGGGCTCAATTCATCGTGCTGCTCCTGAAGCTATTCAACGTGGAGAAGACTATAGAGGTAGGCGTCTTCACCGGATACTCTCTCCTCCTCATGGCTCTTACGACTCCGCAAGATGGCAAGGTCTGCCGTCTCTTGCTTGCGAAAAGTTAAAAAAATTGCCAGTCTGTTTGTCAAGCTAGAATTAATCTGCACATTACTCAAATGTTTCCACTGCAGATCATAGCAATCGATGCAGACTGAGATGCATACGAGATCAGATTGCCATTTATCAAGAAGGTCGACAATGAACACAAGATCGACTTCATCTTATCGCAAGCTTTGCCCATCCTGGATAAACTACTGGAAAACGTGAGTGTAACTTTTCTAGTAAAGTAATCCTCATTTGCACTTGTGCAATAAAGATGATATGAGCTCGTTAGACTCTCGACAATCTCATCCGACTTCTCTTTTCCGTGTCAGCAAGAGAATGAAAGCACCCTGACTTTGCGTTTGTCGATGCTGACCGTGCTAACCTAAAGAACTATGAGGCTGCTGAGGCTGGTGAGGGCTGAGGGAGTGATCATGTACGACAACACTATTGGGGCGGCACCGTTGCCTCGTCCGACCAGTCCTCTGTCGACCCAGCAAGGCAGTTCGCGTGAAAGGACACGATCAAGTTCGATGAGATGATAGCAGGTGATCCTCAGGTCGATATATCTCAGGTCACGCTGGGCGATGGGATGACAATCTACAGGCGCATCTACTGATGCCCTTTGATCAAATTTACAGCACGGATCAAAATAGTATCTGATGCAGACTGTGAGGCTGTTGTGTTTATGACTTTGAGTACTATTAATCAACTCTGGAAGCTTGTACATTGAATAAAAGACTGTTCATGTCAATTTCTTTAATCTACACTACCTGGTCCCCGTATTTGGTTTCCGAGCAATAATCCCGATCGATCATCATGTTCGACGCATTACTTCACTCGGTCAACATTGTTGTCGACGACCACAAATATACGGCATCAATATAATCTACTCTGCTTTCTATACCAGATAAATTGCCACAAAAAAATGGAGCTTTAATGGTAGTTCTTAGTGTTGATCCTGGTGCTGGCTAAAGTAAAATTTGGTCGAAAATTTTACCCTGAATTCTCATACATCAACAGCATGACATGGCAGGATTGCGCAAAGTGAGTTCAAGAAATTCTGCTAAAAAAACACGAACAAAACAAAAAAGGGAAATGCCAAAAAAAATATATAAAAATAGAGAGAGAGAGAGAGAGAGAGAGAGAGAGAGAGAGAGAGAGAGAGAGAGAGAGAGAGGGAGAGGGAGAGGGAGAGGAGAAATCTAAAGTGAGTTGAAGAAATTCTGCTAAAAAAAAAACAAAAAACAAAATTGAAGGACAAAAAAAAATGGAAAAGAAAAATAAAAAAATAAAAATCATAAAAAGAAAAAGGGGCGTTCCGAGAATCGAACTCGGGACCTCTCGCACCCAAAGCGAGAATCATACCACTAGACCAAACGCCCAGCCGGTTGCCACAATTTCAATCAAATTTTAATTAATCCTAAGTTCTTAGTCAACGCACGTGCAGAACACGTGACTCTGATGGCTCCTTCTTTATATCGCAGCAGCTCGCACAGCGTCTCCCCCCTCTTCCTCCCTCCCTCTCTCTCTCTGCGCGCAATTTCCCGCCTTTCCTCCTCCCATTTCCCGCTCGGAGAAACCCTAACGATGGCGCAGAAGCACAGCACCGCCCCCGATCCGGCGGCCGAACCCAAGAAGCGGCGGCGCGTCGGCTTCTCCGGCATCGGTAACCTCCTGAGCCGGCTCTCCCCGAGCCGCTTCATCCGTTCGATTTCTCAATCGTTTTACTGTTGTAGCCTGCCGGCTCGCCCGGCCTAGTTTATTTCCTCGAAAAAAGAAAAATCTCGTCTGTTTAGCGCGCTCAGCGTCCCTCGTTTTCATGGCGCAGATGCTGGAGTCGACCCGAACGGCTGCTTCAAAGTGTACCTCGGTAAGTTTCCGGCGCAGTATTTCCGCAAGATCGCGCGTCCCGTCGTCGTCGCCGCCGCCGCCGCTTCGCCTTTTTCTTCAGCGGCGGCGGCGGTTGCTCGAGTTAGTTGAAATTTTTGTGTGCGTTATAGTGGAGTGAGCTTGTCACGACTCACGAGTTGTTTCATAGCGTGATTGACTAAATATATGAAGAAGTAAAGGAAAGGGAGGAGGTGATATGGAAATTGAGATTTATCGTTTAATTGACTTTAGTCTGTCGTTGCGGTAGCTGTGGCTTCCTGCAAAGAAAAAAAAGCTTCTTGTGACAAAATATGCAGGTTGCAGAGTTCTATCCCAGCTAAGTTTGACTAACTGAAATGGTGAGGCCTACTTGCTGGTCTTGTGTAGTTAGTTCCAGTTGGGTCGGCATTGTTTTTTCCGTTTTGCGTCCTGTTATGTCGTGACTGCAGTCGAACTAGAGCTAACTATATTTGCTCTGTTAACATGGTAGTCGAGATGCCTGCTGTACCCTTGTTTTTCCTATGCCGTATAGTTACTAAGTTTAGAACTGTGTCTAGGTTTAGAGACTCAGCTAACCATGAGATTATTTCGTTTTTGTTTGTCGCTCGTTTTTTCCTTTTTCTAGGTCGTGAGCGTTTTTGTCTGAAATGTGTCTCAACTGCATTTGTGCTTGAGTTGTAATTTCGTCGCTGGTTTTGTAGTGTCCAGGGAAGAGGAAGTGGGGGCTCCAGATAGCTTCTGCCTTGATCCAGTTGACTTAAGTCACTTCTTTGAGGAGGAAGATGGAAAAATCTATGGATATGAAGGATTGAAGGTAAGGGATTGTAATTTAAATGTATGATACTGTGTGTTCTATTTTGTGTGAAAATGTATAAGTTGCCTGCATATTATTTTCCACTTACTAGATAACTTGCTTTGCCTGCAGAGGGTTCGACTTTTGTTTCGTTTCTGCCCGATCATGCTGTGATTTTCTTGTTATATCAACATTCATAGTCAAGTAGATTGTTGCTTGACAAGCTGCTCCCTCTTATGAGCTGTGAGACAATAATAGTCTATATCTGCTACTGAGGACCCTGGACATTGCAGTCGCTTTTTTGTGCTTGAAGTGCAGTGATGTTTTCTAGTTAATATGCTTTGGATTATCTTGGTTAACTGCTGCTGTGACATAAGTACGTATATTGAGAAGGAGAAATATTCTTCGGTCTATTAATTTTGCAGCATCATCCTTCCTGGTTCACAAGGAGAATATTTGCATTTATATGATTCTTTGGGCTTGTTCATGTGTTTTGTGATTATTTAGTTTTAGATAGTGGAAGGTGACTCCATTTAATGCTTATTGCAATCGGTGCAGATATCCGTCTGGGTAAGCTGTGTATCATTTCATTCATATGCAGAGATTGCCTTTGAGAGCAAATCGGATGTAAGTACTCCATCTAATTCTGCGTTGTGATCAGTATGCATTACATCTAATTCTGCATTGAACTTTTTGGGTTGTTGATAGACATGTGGGATAATCATGCTTTCTTCTTGGAATTTGGCCTTGTGTTTATTAATGACGACATGCGGTATTTGTGGTTTTCATTTTTTCAAGGGAGGAAAAGGAATCACAGATCTGAACACTGCTCTTAAGGTACAAAGTTTACTGATCAAATTATCTTTTTTTAATCTCCCCTTGACAGCCGCTAATTGGTTGATCTTTGAATCAGAATATGTTTGGTGAAACTCTCGTGGATAATAAAGATGACTTCCTTCAAACTTTTTCCAAGGAGACCCAATTTATTAGGTACACGTTTTTTTTTTTTTTTGGGGGGTGGAGGTGGGGATTGAAGACCAGAAGTTCATTCTCTCAGTTCTGATTTACTGAGTGTCTTATTTGGTTATCTGTTAAGTTCCCTTGTCAATATAACTTTTCTCAGGTCTACAGTTTCAGCTGGGGAGATTTTAAAGCATAAACACTCTGACGATCATGTCAACGATTCCGTTAGTAATCTAAAAGTTGGTTCTGATGTCGAGGTGGGTTTGATTCTCTAAACCCTGATGCTCACTACTATTACACATGCTATTAGTTTTTACATAGGTATGTGTTTCATTTCAACACGTGTTCATTGAAATTTTCGATTTCCAGTGCTCATACATTATTGCGTATGCATAATATGATGACCATGACAATTAACTTTCATTATGCTTTTTAATAGGTAAAAGCTGCCTAATGAATCTGTTCATTTCCTACTGTTGCTAATTGAGATTTTCCTGTTACATATGAACCCGTCAAGGGAAGCAAAATTCCTCTTCTGTGCAATCTCATATTTGATTCTGTTGGTTGTGCTATGAATGTCAGTAAGGTGTAAGAAGAAACGAGTGTGTTTTGCCTTATCATCGTAGGCTGGTGGTTAGTCAACATTGTGAAAGTCAATGTCTGTCGTGCCCTTCTCTCTCTCCTGGGGACCTGGGAGGGAGTTGGACTTTTATATTGCCCATTTAACAATCTGATAAACTTGACAGAGTTTTCTTAGAGGAGCCTGCTTTTCATTCTCCTGCTCTGCCTTTTCATCTTTCCTTTGTCGGATGCATTCGGTGTTCCTTTGTTTTTTTCCCCCTGTTTGCATGGTAGGGAGTTAAGAATCATGAAAATTGACTCTTCCTGCATGTCAGGCTGTGCGCATGCTGATGGGCGATATGACAGCAGGACACCTGTATAGTCGGTTGGTCCCTCTTGTTCTGCTTCTTGTAGACGGTAATTCATTGACTTTTCATGGGTTATTTCGGAGTGCATGTGTTGCATTATATGTCAACAGTAGAAATTTCTGATTCTGAGCTTCTTCTTTTTTTTTTTTTTAATTTATGAGTCAGGTAGCAGTCCTATTGATGTAACGGATTCAAGTTGGGAGCTATATCTTCTTATTCAGAAGACAAGTGATCAGCAAGGCAATTTTCATGATAGGCTTCTTGGTTTTGCTGCTGTATATCGTTTCTATCACTATCCTGATAGTTCGCGACTGCGGCTTGGTCAGGTTTGCTGTCATCTTGGTTAACTATAAGAAAGAAGACAAGTATTCAGTGCTTTAGAAGAGCATGTAAATCTGATCAGTTAGTTTGTATTACTCACTAGGTCTTTTGCCTATGTCAGATTCTAGTATTACCACTTTACCAGCGCAAAGGCTATGGCCGCTATCTCCTGGAGGTGCTTAACAATGTCGCAATAGCTGATGATGTTTATGACTTCACAATAGAAGAGCCAGTGGATAATCTTCAACACTTGCGAACATGTATCGATGTGCAACGGCTTCTGAGCTTTGACAAAGTCCAGCAGGCAGTAAATTCAACAGTATCTCAGTTGAAGCAAGGCAAACTATCAAAGAAAACCTACATCCTCGGTTGTTGCCTCCTCCTAGTGTGGTTGAGGATGCCAGGAAGCGTTTCAAAATCAACAAGAAGCAGTTTCTTCAATGTTGGGAGATTCTAGTCTATCTTGGGCTTGATCCCGCCGATAAGAGCATACAGGATTATTTTTCCGTCATTTCAAACCGTGTCAGGGCAGACATTTTAGGAAAAGACTCTGAGACTGCCGGAAAGAAAGTGATTGAAGTACCGAGTGATTTTGATCCAGAGATGTCCTTCGTCATGCATAGGGCAAAAGCAGGCGGTGAAGCTAATGGTATCCAAGTGGAGGACAACCAGAACAAGCAAGAAGAGCAGCTGCAGCAGTTAATCGATGAAAGATTGAAGGACATCAAGCTGATCGCTGAGAAGGTAACTCGGAAATGATCACAGAAAAAGGTGATGTAATACAAATGTTGTAGCCCTTGGAATGGAATTAACAGAGGTCCTGTAGATTGACTGAGGTGGGCATTGCCCTTTAGCTTATGATTTGAGAAACCCTTGCAGGCTGCGATTAGCGGATCATGAGAGCATAGTTTTGCTTATGCTCAATCCCTAGTTTTGGGTCCAATTTCATTAGAGGTAGATCATTTCCTGTTTTTATAACCTTCGTGTAAGTTAGGGAAGGAGCTGCGGTCGCGGTCCTGGCATTTTCAAGCGCCTGTCTCTCGGTTCAACTTCTCTGTCTCTCTCGTGTCTGGGTTTTTATGTCTCCTAAGCTTGTTACCATTGTAACTGGCATCGAATTGTCTGTCTTTGGTCAGATTTGTTTTAACAGATGAGAGGGAGGACATAACAATACCTGAAGCGCACGCCACCCTTTTATTGACCGGTAGCACGAGTTCTTCCGACATTTACTCGTTTGAAGAAGACTATGTGCCCTTTGCTTTCGAGAAATCCTTAGACGGTAGGGTCCATGCACCTCTACCATTCCCATCAACTAAATCGACGCATGCGTGAAGTGAAAATAGCAAATTATAATTGTCCTCAAGCAAAAAAATTATTTTCCAAACGAAAGTGGAGCGTGCAACACTATTGACCCATCTAACGGAGACGATTCTTAAGGCGTTTTCTTGCTTAGGGATCAAGAAACGGACATGTGCGTTTGAATGGCGTGCAAATCACCGCACCATCAAAGTACACATGATGGATTTCATCAAGAAGTTTTTCGAAACGGACGATAGGCGACTCGAATCATTTCCTCGGGTCCTGATTCTTACGGATGCATCAAGATGAAGAGGATGAAATGCTTATTAGATTCATGATTTAGTATGAAAATTGCACGAGCGATTGCTAGTCAAGGTAACGTACTGGAGTCGGCAATTGACTAAGTTCTCAGGTAGGGATTAGACAAAGAAAGTCAAAGTCAACAGAAGAAATACTCAGATCACGATTCCTCACTTATCCAAGTTTATGACGTATCCTAAGCTATTGGAAGTAACCGGAAGATTTAAGGGCAAACCCGATTTGCAAAATTCACCAATGGAATGGCCACGATGGAGTCACGCGATCCGCAAACTGATTAATCAACTAATTTCTACACGAGTCTTTATTACACCATGGCTTACCCAAAAGCGGTCGGCCCGGTGGTAAAGAAGTCGTCCGTTTTTTAAGAGGTCATAACTTCGATTAACACTGCGTAAAGTAATTATGGCTTTATCTCAAAATTCTGTAACTTCTTTATTTTTTGTTGTTATGACTAAAAAGGGTAAAACCACCGAAAACCCTAAACCATGTCCGTCGTTATTCATTTATCCAAAACTTATTTTGTGACCTCAAAAATCTCAAATTTGTTCTTATGTGACACATGTATTTCAAACTTTTTTTTTTTACATTAAGTTTAAAAATTTGGAAATTTTAGCATCACAACAAATTTAAAGTAAATATGTCGCATAAGTAAAAATTTGGAGGTTTTTTTTTTTTTTTGGTAAAGAAAATTTGGAGGTTTTTGTGTCACATAAATATAGAAATTTTGGGTTTTGATAGTACAAAAGTTGATATAGTAAGTAAAATTCGGTGTTTTTTTGTGGCTTTTTCACCTACTAATACCTAGAAAGGAAAGACCCACCTCGAGGTAGATGTGCTAGTTCGTGCCCTGCTCCCTCATCCTAGAGGGGGAGGGATCAAAACTCCACGTCCTCATTGTGCAACTAAAGTGGAGTGTCGTGGGAAGTGAGCCCCGCGCTAGTGCTTCCTTGATTTATGTCGGCTGTACAATCGTTCTAGGGTAAAAGAAAATACTTAAGAAGGAAAGAACGAAAAAAAAAAGTCCCCAAAAAGAACGAAAATGAAAAATAATTTGTTCTCTCTCACACTCATCATCATGGCCAATGGCCATACCATGCCCGTTTCGAGTAGCGAAATTTAGGGGTGAGCGGATACAAGTTCCTCAACTAGAACCTACCGAGATCGATTCCAGGTTCCAACGGATTCTTTTTTCTTTTTTTTGGTTTCATTTTCGTAATGGGCGTGAATACACAGCAATGTGAATCTTTTACATCCAAATAGACAACTAAATTCATAATTTTCAGTTCCAGTTCATCTCCGAGCAGTGTCTTGCCCCTGTTCGGCGGCTTCAGGCTCACGTCGTTGAGCCCAAGTTCTCCACTACGCCTCACGGAGGCACTTCGCGAAAGCCATGGCTTGCGAGATGGAGGCGGCGAACTGGAACCTCGACGAGGCCATCCGATTCATCGAGCCGCGAGCGAGGTTCGCAAAGCCCGGCCACCGGCACTTTGCCATCGAATCGTTCATGGCCAGATCGATCTTCGAAGGCTTCAACTTCCCCAACTTCACGCTCGCGAACGAGTCGTCGTCCATCGAGGAGCGCACTCCCCAAGCCTTCTTCGACCAGTTCAAGAAGCTCAAGTCCGTCAGCCCCCGAGCTTCATCGCGCGGAACCCGGGCTCGCCGTTGGCCAGGTTCGCCAAGGCCAAGTACCTGCAGTTCGTGCACGCGAAGCATAAGATTCTGACGCTACCTTAGGAGGCCTTGTAAAAGAAACGGCGTGCCAATCAACTATTCAACCCAATGGAACCAGTAAACCCCAACATAATCGAGTAACAATGCATCTTTCTGCAATCTTCATTTTTTCCAAATTTTGAAGTGAAGGTTGAGCAACTGTCAGTGTTGCTCATAGCAATCTGTCACTTGAGCAAAAATGCGGAGGAAAACCTACCGTCTTGTCGAGCTCGAGAACTCGTAGAGCTTGCCCCTCGGGGAGACGATGATGAGTGCAACCTCGGCGTCGCAGAGGACGGAGAGCTCGAAGGCCTTCTTCAGCAGCCCGTTCCTGCGCTTCGAGAACGTCACCTGCCTGCTCGTGTTGTTCTCTATCCTCTTCATCTGCGTCTTCCCCCTCACCATTTCCCCCCTCCCTCTCTCTGTCTCGCTCTCCCAAGCCACAAAAAACAAGAAAGAGATCGGAAGAAGAAGAAGAAGAGCGGGAACTGATCGACGGCGACGAGCGCTCGATCGAAGCTCCGAATCGGAGTGGCCGCGGAACGGAGGGCGTCGCGCGGATCAGGTCCCGGAAAGCAGGAGATCGGAGACGGCGCCGGGAGGAGGCGCTCGTTGAGAAAGAAACGGAGGATTCTAGAGAGAGAGAGAAAATCCAAGAAACCCTAGGCGATTCGGAACCGGAAAGAGAAGAGAAGGAGAGAGAAGAAAAGAAAAAGTTGGGGGGGCAAGAAGTGACGTGAGGAGGGAAAAGGGAAGAAAAGAAAGAGAGAGAAAAGAAAAGGGGAAGGGGGAAAGTATCCGCAGAGGGAGGGGGGAAATCATGTGGGCGGGGAGGAAGAAGCTAGGGTTTTTTTTTAATTTTTTTTGAATTATGACCGGTTCCGGTTCTACCGGGAACCGTGCTCAGCGAAACCATAAAATGCCAAAATCCAGCACGCAAAACACCATTCCGTTTTTTCTCCCAATCCGCCTCCTCCTCCCTGCAACGACAGTCTAGAAGAGTCGCCATTCCCCGCGCGACACGGAGAAGAGAGAGAAAGAGCGAAGAGAGAGAATGGATTTGCTGCCGGCGGAGACGTCGCAGCAGCTGGGGCGGAAGCACGGCTTCCGGTCGCTGAAGCTGGCGGCCGTCGACATGGCCGACGCCCTCGGGGACCAGCCCTTCGGGACCGAGTACGGCCGCCTCCCCAACGGCCTCGCCTACTACGTCCGCCCCAACTCCAAGCCCCGAATGAGGGCCGCCCTCGCCCTCGTCGTCAAAGTCGGGTGAGCAAACCAGCCCCCTGAGCTCGCGCGCACTCTGTCTTAGTACCTCCTCCTTCCTTCCTTCTTTTTTTTTTTCGTTATCGGATGGTAGAAGGGGGTATCGATCGGGTAGGGAGGCTCGAGATCGAAGGTGTGTTGGTAGCCTGGAGTGAGCTTCGAGCGTTGCATTCGAGTTTGATTGTAGGTGTCGAGCGAGGTCGCCGAGTTGCCGAGTGAACTGTTGGAATGTGGTAGTGGAATCGGTCTGCGAATGAGATACGGCGAGGTAGAATGGAAATTGCGAAGTAGCGTCAATCATTCGATATTTAGGGGATTTTTTGTTTCCCGGCTGATGCGAATTTCGTCTTGTGATGAAGAGAATCATGTGATGAGGGAAACAGAACGTGTACTTTGTTGAAATGGAAAAATGGTGGGATGCTTGAGATTAGCCACTACTTTTGGAAAATCTGTCTGCAATGATAGTGGATGAAACTGTTGCTCTCCCGTGAGGAGATGCTTTTGTCAGGCTTGTGCTAGTAAGGTCGGGTCATTAACATATTTGCATGGACGAGTGGTCCGAACTCGTGATGGATCCATCCGAGTCTTATATTAAGTTCGGTATGTGTCGTCTGTTATACAAGTCAAAACTCAGACCAAAACCAATGCCTGAATACCTTGTGGTTGAGGTGATATGTCTTTAAGCCCGATTGTCACGCGATTATATCAAGTAGTTGGCATGGAGATCACATGCAATGTGGCTTTGTGTCTCTTTCATACCTAGGAGCACATGTGGTAGGTGTGGACCCCTATTACTATCGGCATTCTTTGTTTATGCACATTACTGAACCTGATGACAGTCTAGGATTCCACCTTCATTGCCATTCTCGGTTCTTAGCTAAAGAGAAACAACGGGGGGCCATCTTTTATCTAGCTATTAGTTACACTTTGTGCGTTGCTTATTTCTATGGTAAAACATCTTGCTGGTTTGACAAAGAGGATAACCTATTGTGTTTGCTGCAGCTCAGTCTTGGAAGAGGATGATGAGCTTGGAGTGGCTCACATAATTGAGCACCTTGCTTTCAGTGCCACTAACAGATATACCAATCATGATATCGTGAAATTCCTAGAGAGTATCGGAGCAGAATTTGGTGCTTGTCAAAATGCTGTAACATCTTCTGATCGGACCATATATGAGTTGTCTGTTCCTGTTGACAAGCCTGAGCTACTGTCTCAGGCTATCTCTATTTTGGCAGAGTTCAGTTCTGAGGTACCAACAAAACTTGGCAGTTTGATAGTTATTGGCTCTCTTGATGTGTTCAGCATTAATAATTGTGGACTTCAGGTCCGGGTCTCAAAAGACGATCTGGAAAAAGAACGAGGAGCTGTCTTAGAAGAATACAGAAGTAACAGGAATGCAACTGGAAGAATGCAGGATGCTCATTGGCTTTTGTTGATGGAAGGTTCAAAGGTATTTCCAAGTAAAAAAAAAAGGCATATTCCCATTTCTTTCTATCTTTCTTTTTACTGATATTTCAGTGACTATTTGCTATGTTGCAATTTTTTACCGCGTCCAAGGAGAGTTTTGTTTGAAGAATGTACTTCTTTTATTTCTAAGCTCTTTCTATAATGGTACAGAAGTCTTGTTGCTTTAGCCTCTAGGATGGTCAAATTAAAAGATGTTTTCATAGCCATGCTTGTGGAAATTACGAAGGTTGTGTTTTTGCATCGCTTTTGAGTTCAGTTCGTGGTAGCCTTCTATTACCTTGCCAAATTAATAGACGATCAGGTAGAAGTCATTTCAACAAAAATAGCATGTCTTTTTTTGCCTTTTCATCCCCTCTTTCTGAGGTGGGGCATCCTCTTTCCCTTTACCATTCTATCTTCTTTGGGATTTTTTTTTCTGTTTCCTTGTCTTTTAGTGAAGCTGCAATGAAAGAGTAGGACTATGAGGTGACTAGAATTTGAAAAATTGGCTGGTGATTGTAATTTTCTAAAGGTCAACTAAAGGAAAAGAAAGCTTCCCCAAAATTGTTGGCATTTAAAGTTACAGAGGAAGTTATATTGGCTAGTGAGAAATTGAAGTTTACCTTGGTGAAGTTGCATCATAGGCCAAGAGCAAAAACTTTTCCTAAGCCTAAGATCTGTTCATAGTCACATTTCTTCTTTGATTTCTCATCAAAGTGACTAATTGGAATTGGGAAATTGCAGTATGCAGAGCGCTTACCTATTGGCACAGAAGCGGTGATTCGAACTGTTTCTGCTGAGACTGTGAAGCAGTTTTATCAGAAATGGTACCAGTTATGTCATATGGCAGTTATAGCTGTTGGAGACTTTCCTGACACTCAGGTTTGGTGTCATTATATACATATACTTTCCATCCCAAAGCACCATGTTTAGTTATATTTCCTTGATTTCTAAAGCTCTTCTTCTCCATTACAGAGTGTAGTTGATATGATAAAGACTCATTTTGGGCAGAAAGGTGCAGTGCCTGACCTCCAACCCATTCCTACCTATTCAGTTCCATCTCATGACGAACCTCGATTTTCATATTTTGTTGATCGTGAAGCTGCTGGGGTGAGTGTGTGCGTAATTTTCTCTTTTGTACATGATATGAGCCTTTGTTTGTTATACTGGAAGTGTTTCTTCATGACTCCATAAGCTTGATGTGTACTGGTGCAGAGTGTCGTAATGATCAGCTACAAAATGCCAGCTGATGATTTAAAAACCGTGAAGGACTACAAAGACTTGCTCACAGAATCTGTGTTCCTTCATGCCCTAAACCAAAGATTTTTCAAGCAATCTCGGAGGAATGATCTGCCCTATTTCTCATGTTCAGCTGATTCAGATGTCTTAGTTCATCCACTAAAGGCCTATGTGATAACAGCATCATGCAAAGAAGGAGGGACCATGGAGGCTCTAGAATCAATGCTCACGGAGGTCAATTTTCTCTTAGGTTAATAAACTTCTTTGTTGTTTATCGTCCTTCAACCACATTTATGTTTCAGGTGGCAAGGGTGAGGATCCATGGTTTTTCAGAACGCGAAATATCTATTGTTCGAGCTTTGCTATTATCGGAGATAGAATCTGCTTATCTGGAACGTGATCAAATGCAATCAACCAGCCTGCGAGATGAATTGATCCAAGTATTTCCATGATCTATAATCTTGATAACGTCATTATTTATATTTGTTGGTGTTAAAAATGATTAATTTTTATATATAAACCTGCAGCATTTTTTTGCGTGGTGAGCCTGTAATTGGTATTGAGTATGAGGCACAACTCCAGAAAACTATCTTACCCCGTGAGTAATCATAACCATATAATGTAGTTTAGTGCTTTTCCAGACCAAAGAAAATAGAGGTTGTGAGCATTGACTAAGTCCTTTTGTACTTGTAGATATTTCATCATTAGATGTATCAAAATATGCGGAGAAGCTGCTTACCTCGAGCAGCTGTGTCATTAAGGCCATTGAGCCTCAAGTATCTGCAAAGGTGGATGATCTTAGAAGTGTTGTACTGAAGGTCAATTTTCTAGAGGAGGCAAAACAAATTCCACCATGGGATGAAGAACTTATTCCGGAAGAGATTGTCCCCCTGAAGCCAAATCCAGGGTAAAGTTCAGCCAAGAGTCTCTTCTTGTACTTGTACTTGCCTTTGGATGTACTAAAATCATAACTTTTCTACATCTAATTCATGCATATCCTCCAACCATGTTCCTATCTCATTCTGTATAGTTATTGTTTACTCTCTTCTAGGTGAATGGTAGTTCTGGATTTTACTCTCCCAAATGTAGTTTCATCTGAGTTGCTTAATGAACATGTGAATTAAGATTCAAAGGAATTCCTCAAATATTCATAATTCTGCTTGTTGAGATCTTCTTGCTGGTTTTGAGATGGTCGTGCTATAAAACTAGAGGTCGGCAAATCACTCATGGAACATCTAGGGATATCACTGTCAGCTATCTTATAATTGCATGTCTCAAGCCTAGCTCATGACTTGTGGTATAAAATTTAACTAGTATCTGTCAAAGTATTTGGGTATTGAACTTGTCAGGTTACAGTTATTGTGATTATTTCCATTTCCACTATGGTCCTCAGCCAATCAAGATATAATTAACAACTAAGGTTCTTAACGAGTTATACACATCATTTAACTGCTCCCCAGACCTCCATTGTGATTTCCCTTTTTTGTATCGAATGAACTGTATTGTGTAGACTAATATCTTCCTACAGTTCCACTTCTAACATCATGGAAACACCTCAAAGGGTGATTTGTACAGACAACATTGTGATCGACTATTATGAATCTTGAAAAGTGCTGATGTTGCTGCAAAAGGATCATGCAGATTCTGTAACAGGGTTAAACTACCTAAGACTGATTTTTGTAATTCTTCGAACTTCTTATTCTTCTGTCAACTAGCTATTCAATCAATCTAGCTGGACAATTCTTTCAGGCACATTTGCATTTGAACTTTGACATTCAAACTTTAACCTTGTAAGGATGTCCTTTTCAGCTATATTACCCAGCAGCTTGAATACTCAAACATCGGAGCCACTGAATTGATCCTATCCAATGGGATGAGAGTATGTTATAAATGTACTGACTTCCTTGATGACCAGGTAAAGTCTGGCCTTCCGTGCCTTGTTAGCTCCTGATTGTGAGTACTTTACATGCACTATCTCCAGGCAGTGCATCCTGAATGTTATGACATTGTTCTGAATAGCCATCATTTTCATAATCTATGAATGGCATTCATCAGATTATGTATGCTTCCTTGCAAGGAAGGGGCCATTAGTGGCAGAGAGAGAAAGAAAACATGGATTTCACCAGTCCTGCTATCTTAAATCCCTGCGCATGCATGTATTATCTGCTAAGTTGTAGAGCAGTCATAATATTTAAAGGTTATAATCCTAATGTAGATTTGGCTCTTGAGATAAAATGTGAGTACCTTTTGGCTCTTGGAAAGATGTGTATTTGGCACCTAAGAATTTCTTTTCTACCAGAACTGATGAAAATAGGCTTTGGCTGGAGAAAGGAGTTATGATAACACCACATGCATATATCATGGCATCATATGCTTGAACAAGTGCATACTTGACATACATCTTCACATCATTTTATTTCCAGTTGGTTTTCATTGTTCAGCTATAGGTTTGTCTGTTGCTTGATCAACGCAAAATTAATTTATTTTGGAGAAAGCTAGTTGTAAGCAGTCTAACCTTCTTCTCTGTGTCCTGGAGGTCGAGCAATCTTCAAAGATCTTCTTAAGCCTTTTGTTGCTGCAGGATTCTCAGCTCTAGAATCTATTGATCATGACCAAAAAAAGTCTAGTTGAACTTGAAGGTGCCAATGCTCACTTGTTTCCTTGGAATCAGTACTAATATTTGGCTTTCCAGGAAGCTAGAGGAAGTTGATTTCTGTCTTAGGTTGAAAATTATCAAAAGCTTTAGTTCCTACTTCATGAACCTCCTCATTGAATTATATTATGCTGGTGAACTTATGTGCATTGAAAAATGTCATGTTAGTGATGACTGGTTCATTGTTCGCTTAGATGAAAGAACTAACTGATTTGTTGGCTGTGCAAAGGTTTATCTGATGGAGCAAACATATTGAATGTTAACTCCTTAGCCCCCTTCTCCCTCCCTCCCTCCCTCCCTCCCTCTCTCCTCTCTCTCTCTCTCTCTCTCTCTCTCTCTCTCTCTCTCTCTCTCTCCTCTCTCTCTCTCTTATCTAATGCATTGATAGTTCTGCACTATAGGTCCTGTTTACTGGTTTTTCATATGGGGGTCTATCTGAAGTATCGGAGAATGAATATTTTTCATGCTCTATGGGATCAACAATTGCTGGAGAAATTGGTGTATATGGCTATAGACCTTCTGTACTAATGGATATGCTTGCTGGTAAGAGAGCTGAAGTTGGTACAAAAATTGGAGCTTATATGAGGTCTTTTTCTGGGGATTGCTCTCCTTCAGACCTGAAACTGCTCTGCAGGTTTGACTTAGTAATTCTATTGTCAGGACTGAAGAATCCAGTCATGTCATTGTTACATATAGTAATTGCATATCACGTCTTCCGAAGGATCAACTGTAGTTCTTAATTTGTCATATTTTTTCTGTTGATTATTTAAATAGCGTAGGCTTGGCTAG
The DNA here is from genome assembly GCA_014182385.1 of Eucalyptus viminalis. Taxonomy (NCBI): domain Eukaryota; kingdom Viridiplantae; phylum Streptophyta; class Magnoliopsida; order Myrtales; family Myrtaceae; genus Eucalyptus; species Eucalyptus viminalis. The sequence goes on from CM024528.1 coordinate 60,872,974, forward strand.
ACTGCAAGACGAGATACATCCTTCTAACCTCAATCCATCTCTTTAGTATGCTTATCTCATTTTCATTGCATTGTTAAACCGTGTTCCTCATACTTTCCTTGACATCTCTCTCTCTCCCCACCCCCTTCCCTCTCCCTCTCTCTGTCTCTGTCTCTGTCTCTCTCTGTCTCTCTCTCTCACATCCATCTAAATTAATTGGGTTGGACTGTATACTAGTACTAATTCCTTTTTAATTGTTCAGCTGTGAAAACCTACATGGTGCTATTGGTGAGAAGTGCATGTTAAAAAACAGCAATTACCAGTTTATTGATAAATGATGAATACTCCATCACTTTATAAAATTGTCATTTTGATTATATTTTGTCAACACCATAGATCTGCATCATGCCATTGTTCTGGTAGCATTAACGGTATAAAGAATGCTATGGGCCCACTCCCACAAAGATCTCTATGTATTTGTCTAGTATATGGCAACTGAGACAAAAATGCTTAGCCAATTCCATGCATCAAACCAAAAAAGTCCATTGTTCTTCCAATTTTACAATCTTCCAATCATTATCAACGGGTCTTTCTTTCTCTAATTCCGTCCATTCCAATTCCTTTCTGATACATCCCAAGGAAAATCTCGAATTGCATTCCAAATTGACTGGTTAGTTTGAGCTTTTGTGTTGTCTCCTTAAATCATGCATATTTAGATTTGTCTCGAGGCTCCTTAAAGAATTAGAAAGAACAATTCTTGGAAGGAAAGAAAAAGATAGATAGGAGGACCAAATAAGATTTGTGAAAGACTTCAGAGTTGTCAAACAGTGTTGTGAAGCAATATACTAGAAGAAAGATCATCATATTGGACAGAATCCCTCGAACACTACCTGAAATAGTGAATCGCGTTCCAGTGTTATGGCAACTGGGCCCATGCATCTTTTATATCTGTACATTCAGATCAACCACTAGTGTCAGAGAAAATGTAGATACACAGTCTTCATAAATACAGTATCTCTCATTTTTTAGGTGACATCTTAGAGGTTGTAGTATTATATTGTCACAAGAACAAACAAGCTGTAGCATTCTCCTACCACAACCAAAGGTTACCAAATTATGAACCAAATATTAGATAAGACGATGTGGCACCCTCAACAGCAGCATCTGCTTGTAATCTTATTCATTTCAAGATGGGTGTTTTAAGTCTTTCTATGATTTGGATTTGGTAGTCTCCTAGAACCCTAACCGGCAAGAGTTGCCAATGCCTTGCTTGCATCATATGTAGTCACTTGGGCAGCCTTATATCTATTTAGATATCTGCTGACATAGAATCTATAGGATGTCCATATTTTCATCCTATGTTTCTTGCAAGGATATGATTCTCTTAACTGAGCAGCGAGCTGCCTAGAGTTTGAACTTATTTGAGTGAGGATACCCTATTTCGACATGTGGAATTTGCTATCATGTTTCTTTGAATATTACTCAGTAATTTGCATTTGCATTTTACATGTTACACTGCTGTTCATGTCTTCAATATTGAATTCTTCATTTTGAAATTGGCAGCTTGTTTATCAACTATTTGCTACCAGTGTGGAACCGGGAGAAGAGGATGTCAAAATTGTCATGCAGATGACTGAAGCAGCAGTTCGTGCTCAAGAGAGGGATCCTTCTACTGCTTTTGTAAACCGTGTGAGAGAGCTCAATTATGGAAACTCGTACTTTTTCAGGGTATGCCTGGCATCATGGTTTTATTTCTCAGTTTGATTCTAAGATGGTTATTCCAAAGTCAGAGGTGAGCAAAAATTTTCTCTGCAGCCCATAAAGATAAGTGACCTCAAAAGAGTAGACCCAAGAAGAGCCTGTGAATACTTTAGTCGCTGTTTTAAGGATCCATCAACCTTTACAGTTGTGATTGTTGGCAGTATAAGTCCTACAATTGCTGTCCCTCTCATCTTGCAATATCTGGTAAGTAATTTTTCCAGCTTACGATTTCTCGATTGCTGGAGATTTGAAAGCCTTCTGATAATTGTGTTCTGATTCTTCACGTAGGGCGGAATTCCTAGGCCTCCTGAGCCAATATTAAGATATAGTCGTGATGACCTCAAGGGCTTGCCAGTCACTTCTCCTACAAAGATTGTCAGGTGGGTTCTTCAGTTATCGTGTCACCCCTCCCACCAAAACAAGAAGGGGGGAGATTAGGATCTCTTGTTCTCTGAGAACTGTTCAAATTTGAAGAATTGAGGACTTTATGAAATGAGTCTGGAAATAAGCTACTTGTGTCAAATCTCCACTGACTGGCCACACTATCCTTCTTTCTTCTAGTTTTAGCTAGTGCCCTTGCACTCTACTCTCTCTTAATATCTTTAAGAATACTTCAAAGTCAGTTCTCTATGTTCAACATCCTTTATTTCTTACATCAAATTTTGCTTTTCATATGGGATAGCGATTTGGTATGCTTCGGTAGGAGTGAAGTATGTGGATGGGCTTCCTCTAATTTCTTTGTGATGAAGCTTAACTTACCTGTTCTGGATTCTAATACACTAAAAAGCTTAATTTATCTGTTCTGGATTCTGATACTCTACATACCCTTATAGAGAAGTTGTTAGGAGTCCCATGGTGCAAGCTCAGTGTTCTGTCCAGATCTGCTTTCCTGTGGAATTGAAAAATGGAACAATGGTATGTGGTTCCTTGTGATCGATATTTTCACACATTATGGAGTGAGAGGTTTCCATGCTTTTCTGACCAATTTCTGTTTGTACTTCGGTCATAAAACATATCGTGAATAAAGGTGGAGGAGATTCACTCTATTGGATTTTTGAGCAAACTTCTTGAAACAAAGCTAATGCAGGTTCTTCGTTTCAAGCATGGGCAGGTATTTGCTGTGCAGACATTGTTTATGCGTCTGTTCTTGTGGCTGTCATTTAATTCTTACCATTATGTACAGATCTATTCCACTGGGGTTACAGTATTTCTTGGCAGTAATAGACCTTCAAGGACTGGTGATGTACGTGGTGACATTAGCATTAATTTTTCTTGTGATCCAGAAATCTCCTTGAAGCTGGTAATTTCCATTTCAATTCTCTCTTGCTTTTGCCGGATCTATGAGGTTGATGCCCTAATTTTAGTTCATTTTGCAATGTATCTTGACAGGTTGATCTCACTTTGGATGAAATACAACGCCTTTCAAGAGCAAGGCCCATCAGAAGAGGATGTTTTGACAATTATGGAGATCGAACAAAGAGCTCATGAAGATGGAGTGCAGGTGAAAGTGAAATTCTTCTTGGAGATTCTGCATTCTTTATGATATTGGAGCCTTATGAATTTTCACCATTGATCTATTTCTGGTTTTTTTCTTTTTCAGGAGAACTATTACTGGCTGGATAAAATTTTGCGCAGCTACCAATCAAGAGTTTATTCCGGAGACGTGGACACTTCGTTTAAGGTGAGTTATTGGGGGTCATCCTCTTCCTTTTTAAGGCGTTTTTCCATTCTGCATCATTCATCTCACCGTGTGGTTTCTGCGCATTTGTTTTATTTGGTCAAGTAGCACTAAACTACGATTTTATGTGGCATGAAAATCCATGTGAAAATCAGAACCTGTGCAGGATCTGTTCATTGACATTTTGAATGTTCTAAAAAAGGTCTGGGGTTTTATAGGAATCAAAGAACATAAATATTCAATGATGGAAGCTAATGCAAATTAGTTGGACAATCTTGCTTGGACTGTTCTTCTTGATACATTCGTAAAGAAGTATGAGCATAAATAAGACTGTTGTTGTATACAGTATATAAATTTTTGCCTTCCCATTCCATTAAAGTTCAAAAGTGAATATACAACTATAAATTCCACACAATTAATATAGTATGATTTTCAGAACGTCCATCCCAAAAGTTTAAATTATTAGGTAGAGGTAGACTGCATGCCTATATATACCCGGTGGATAAGTGATGTGGAAATACTAAAATTCCCTCTCACATGCAAACTGAATTTTGAGACATCCATGTGCAATAAACTTTGGGGAAAAGTGGCTGTGATAATATGATAAAATAACCAAACTGAGAGTTTTAGATCATTTGGTGGAGGAACACAGTACATATATGGAACCCGCCAAATGCCGTGGACAAGTGTTGTATGTTACTATAATGATGTTACTTAATCTTGTAGCAGAAGAGGGACAGCTTTGACAGTATGTCTAATGACTCGTCCCATCCTTTACATTTCTGGTGCAGGTTCAAGATGAAGGACGCGCAAAAGTTAGAGAATCTCTTGCTCCATCAACAGCCCAGTCGGCATTACAAAGAATAATACCTTTTCCTTGTAAGAAGCAGTACACAGTGGTGATTTTGTTGCCACAAAGGTCTCGCCTCCAGATGTTAAAATCACTATTTGCCTCTCGGATCACACACGCTAGAGATGCGAAGGTCAGTTGCAATTAACTGGACATTTCTCGCCACTTGTGAATTAGCTACACCCTAGAGATTTATTGTTTCAACGATAATCCTAGGAACTTCTTATTTGCCCTTATCACTATCGTGCATTGATCGACCCTCTCCTGTTCTCCATCGGTCAGCCAGTCCTCAGTCCTGCAAGTACTTTAACGAACGTCATAATCGGGACCTGGAAAATATATTTAGCATTTGCAAACTATAGTCATGAGTGCCTTTTCTAGTGTTGCATTGGTTTAAGCTCCTCATCATTTATCACTTTTTTCTTTCATTTGAGTTTATCTTTTACTTTTAAAGGCAGTAATTGCGGAAAATTTGCTCTCATGCAGATTTTAGCAGGCGTTGCTGCTATGGCAGTCTTGGCTCTGAGTTTGTGGAGACACTCACGCCGATCTGCGAATTCGTAGGAGATTTTTGTCAAGTTAAACGTCGCATAGGACGTAGCTCATTCACTAAGGTACAGCTCGTGATACTTCGAGATGTCGAACTTTACAAGGGTAGAAACATTAGCTGATAGAAAGAACTTGGGCGGTTTTAAGCTCACATTTCGAGCCTACTTCATCTGATCGGCTCTTGTTTTACGAACTCAGAAACATTAAACAACATATCTACCGTTTCTGAACAAGACACAACTGAAGAATTCTTCTGAAAAATCACTTAGATGTCTGAATTGCTCGTATTCTCCAGAGATTGATTTGAACCGGTGAACGATTGACGCAATCTTCAGCTACGGGTCTGCTGCCTTTGAATATCATTAGATTTATCTGATGAAACTGTTTTGCATAGTTTACATATGCATTAGGATTGTTGCTTCGACGGTGTTGATCGGCCTCGCCGGTTGTTTGACTAGAGGGTCGGTGCTGTATGAGGGTAAAAACTTCAGACAATCGCTCGACCACATCCCTCTCTGATTTACGCGTTGATTGAGCCACGTGCTGTGTGAATAATCCATCATTAATGACCTTTCTTCTTGCCATAAAAACGATTAATTTAATGACCCTTCTACTTGCCATAAAAATGATTATTTGATTTATCTATACATCGAATCCCAATTAATCATCCTAATCTTTAGTCCTCAATGATCCTTAATATCCATGCAATTTTTCCTTGTGGGTTTTGAGGAATGAGGCCTTTCTGTTTTCCATAGGCCGTAGTAAGGTCCATTTAATCTTTTATAATGATTACTAAACATATTTTAACTTTGACACGAATTTTCGTATGTCTAGGTATAAATTAAATTCTCATATACAAAAAGAAAGAATACGCATAGCATGGGCCAAAATTGCTAGTTGCAATCCTGTCGGAGGTTCTGCTTATAAGGATTTCAACCTTAATTGAAAATTTGTGCATTTCTGGATCAATTTAACTAGAAAAAAACAGGTAATTCCATAGGGTAATTGTTGTAACTTTTCAAGTTACTAGCTACCGAGATGTTGAAAATTATTTCTGCTATGAAATTTTCTAACATGTCAAGAAGCCACTAATTAATAATAAGTAAATATTTTTTAAAAAAATCTATATCAAAAGTTATTAACAAAACTACCATGGAGTTACCTTTGCCAAAGCTACAGATAAGTAAGTCAAAGTGAATTTGGGTAAAAGTTTTCAATCACTCATTTAATTAGTTACTTGATTATTAATTGTTTTTTTTTTTTTATACCAGAACTCTTGTGCAGTCGGTGCCAGGCGGGTAAATCCTGCAGCAACGCTACGGGAGACCCACCACCCAAATGGCGCTACACTTAAGACCTCAAGCGTCCACGTTGAGTTTTGAACCCTTCCGTCCTGGACAGACTTCACGAAGGCTCTTATCTAGCGCAGCCCACCACGAGTGGTGGTCTTGATTATCAAATTTATTCGAACCAAAAAAAACTATCAAAGTTCAATTGTATGGTGACGTAATCTATCAAAGTTCAATTGTATGGTGACGTAATAAGTGCACTTTCATGTGACTTTTCTAAATAATTAAAGATTCACATTGCCATTTTTGCTCGGTACACCAATTGGAAGACAGCTTGAGCTTCGACTTCCACTTCTCCGACAATCTGGACATCTTCAACCATAAGCCTTCCTTCATCGACAAGATTTTCCTCAACTTATAAATCAAAAAACGCAATCTTCCAATCAATTTAAGCAACTAATCAAAATTATTTTACAATTATCATGTTATGCCTAATCGGCATTTCGAAAATTCTAACATTTCCAATTAGGTATGCTGAATTAACAGCCGTAAGGAGGGCGCTCGATAACAGCACTACAGGGAAAATTATATCGGCTCTAAATTAAGCTGAAATGCAATTACAGAAAGGGGCATGCTCTGGTGAGTTTATTACGGAATGCCACTAGGGTTTTTATTCTGCCTTCCCGTACCTCTCTCATTCCTCGTCTTCCCAATCTCCCCCGTCGCCTTCGCTTCGCCCTCTGCTCAGTAGCGCCGTAAGAGCTTCTCTCTCTCTCCTCTCTCTCTCTCTCTCTCTCTCTCTCTCTCTCTCTCTCTCTCTCTCTCTCTTGCTTCGGTTGCTTAGGAGCAGAGGAAACTTGAAAGACAAGGTCTCTCTCTACGTCTCCGCCTTCTCTGGCTTTGCTCAGAGCTCGAACTGAACCGAATTGTTTGCTAGCTATAGTTTCACGCGTTCGATTCTTTTTCGCGAGTAGTGCCTGAAATTTACCAATTCTGAATCGGGTTTTGAGAACGGATTTCTGAATTTCTTTGGGTGGGTCGAATGAACAGGCGGAGGAATCGAATCGAGGAGAGCCGTCCAGGATGGTGGAGAAGTCGTCGGGGAGGAAAGAGGAGGTGGTCACCAGGGAGTACACCATCAACCTCCACAAGCGCCTCCATAGCTGGTAAAAAAAAATCCCTTTTTTTTTTTTTTGATCTCCCTGGTTTCGCTTTTTTGCTGCTCCGTGAATTGCTCGAAAAGATAGGATTTTTAGTATGTATCGAAAGGGGCCGAAGCTGATGGATGGCGGGTTTTTCAAGTTGGAGCGTTTGTTGTTTTTCTGGGTGATTTGCAGTAGTTGTTCCTCGTTTAAGTGTGTAGAAGATGTGGCTCTGCCGATGAGAACGTATTTTTCCGGAATGATCCAGAGCCTAATTCGGTGAAATCGCGTTCCATATGAAGCGCGTTTTCATTTGCTTAGGAACAGCGATCATCTAATTAAAGCAGTTTGGGATTTCATCTTGCGATATATGTTTCCTGTTTTTGGCTCTCTTGTTTGGTCGGCATGTCTAATTGGTATAGATCTTGTAGTGTGAGTACAGTCTTGTTTTTCCTTGGATAACAAGCATCAGTGCACCCTTTAGTATCCTTGAGGAGTGAAACCTCCTGAAATCTCAGTTCCTACATGAAATGTCGATTCATAAGCTTTGTTCAGCTTTTAGAGTTCCTTGTAACAGAGAAGGCAGCAAATGGTTGAATCTGTTGATTGGTAATGCGATTGCGGCATGTTCCACTTCTGAGAATGTGTCTTAAAGGTTCTCCCTTTGTTTTTGGGTAACAGCACCTTTAAGAAGAAAGCTCCCAAGGCCATAAAGGAGATCAGGAAGTTTGCCCAGAAAGCCATGGGAACCACGGATGTCAGAGTCGATGTGAAGCTGAACAAGCACATATGGAGCAGGGGGATCCGGAGCGTTCCGAGGAGGATCAGGGTCCGCATCGCTCGCAAGAGGAACGAGGACGAAGACGCCAAGGAAGAGCTCTACTCTCTCGTCACTGTTGCCGAGATCCCACCGGAGGGGATCAAGGGGATGGGTACCAAGATCATCGAGGATGATGATGAGTAGTTTATTTTTTTGCTACAGTTGATTGTATTGATCCCCGCATTGTGTTGGCATATCGGTTTTGTCGAGCATTTTCTTTATCATCTGAGCTTATGGGACACACATATTAGTTGCTTGACTGTTCTTTTGCAACATTGTCGAATGAATTTTCTAGTTCTGCTTCTTTTGACTCTTTTGCTTTCACTGGCCTCGCTTGAATTCTCGGATACGACGGCCATGGAAGAACAATTCTCTGGGAACAAACATTGAGTTGTCAGTGGGGATTGTGCAACTTATTGGTTGAATCTGAAAGTTCTGTCATGTATCTGACGCTTGTAGGAAGTTGATACTTATTCTTCCAAAGATGATGTACTTGCTTATAGGGCTTCTCAGCATCAAGTTTTGTTGGGTCTGATGCTTTTCCAGCAGTTGAATGAGAAGTATATCGCTCTTATAAGACTTCACGAGCCTTATGGCATGAGTGGAAGAGAGAAGCATAGAGTGGGGCTCTTCAATATGGTTAATTTCTGCAAAGATTTCACATATGCTTTTTTGGCTAATCACTGCTGCGGTTGGTGATGCGTGTGCTTTATTGGAAAAGATGCATTTGGACGCTGAGCTTCTGATGTTGAAATTGGGAAGCGATCGGAAGCAACAAGAAACATTCATCTTAAGTTTGCTTCACATGTATAAGCAAAATAATAATACTCATGAGATGATGAGCCAAGCAAGCAGAGGAAAAGGAAAAGGTGCCCATTATAGCAAAGGACAGCAAAGGGAATTTGCTTGCTTTTCTAAAAAATAAATTATACGAAGACCCATTTCGGCTTTGGGAGTCTCAGGTGCAAATGAGAATCTTTCTGTTTTAGAAATCAATTTATGATCGCATGAGTTTCTAAGAAAAATACGCATTTGATGTTCTTGAAATAGAAATTTATTAAAAATACAAAAATTTTCCCCACCAAGTGGTGGTGGAAGGTGATCGGCAACGGGTGGTGACGGAACGAGCAGTGATGAGAAGAGTTTTTATCTCACTTTTGTTCATGGAATAAAAAGGTAAAATTTTACTTCTAATTTAGATTCAAAATCTATTTTTAGAGTAAAAATTTGTTCAAAAAAAAAAAAAAATGAACCAAACAGATTTCTATTTCAAATTTATTTTCAAGAACAAAAATATAAAAAAATAAATAAACAGAGTAGTTACCAGCGCACCCTCCAAAATTAGGTCAAATTTGACAAGTAGACGACGAGGTGAAAAAGTTGTTAATGGAGAAGGTGGGAGGAAGGAAGGAATAGGGTTTGCGAAGAAAGGTGAAGGAGGTAGAGGGACCGCGCAAGAAGAGGAAGTCTGTATGTACAGGAAACGCGCTCTATATCTTAAAAGAAAATCTTAAAAGAAAAGAAGATTTTCTTGAAGGACATAAGAAGGGGAAAGTCTTATTGTATCAAGTTTTGGACTGAATTAAAGGAGATGAAAGAGAGTTTGCGACAATTGAAACTGGTTCGAGCAAAATTTCCCTCAATCCGATGCACATCTCTAGCTTAGAAATAGCTGCTTTGACTTAATGACCTAACTAGGGGTGAGTATCAGTCCAACATTGACCTTGGACCGACTCAACCTTGCTAATCTTGGTTCGATTTCCATGGGCACTAGTTAGTCCTTAGTCCTAGGACCCTTAGATCTTTACACTATGCGGGTTGATCCTTAATCCTGAGAGTTTAAAGTTGATTTAATCCGGACCAATCTTGTACATGTATTATATATTATATGTTTTTGTCTATTCTAAACCCTAGCGTCTCTTCCCCTATTCTCTTCACAGTTCAATTTGCCATGTAAATTACAAAGTAGAACGAAACCTAACCCTGATTCGACCAAAAATAAAAGAAGAAAGAAACCTTCTTTACTCTCGCCTTCATTCCCTCACCTTACATATTCATTTTTATGGTTTGTAGCTTTTAGCAAGAGTAAATTTCTATTTTACCTTATCTTATATTTATGTTTGATATGTGTTCATAGTTTGGTTGCTCAATGTGTCATTTTTTATGGATATACGCGGAATAGTATATTTGTTCTTTTGAGGAAAACGAGAAATGAAATAAAAAATAATCAGTTAGTCCCAAATTCAATTTGGAATCAGACCGAATCCATAGGGATGGTCCGGTCCTCAATCCTAGGCTTAAGGGGGTCGGTCCTCAGTCTAAAAAAATTGGGGATTGACACTATGCACATTGGTCTCTGCATTAGGCGCTAGATCAACCCAATTTGGACCACCCCTAGATCTAACCTCACATGTATGAAAAAGTTAGTTTACGAGGTAAAGTGCATGATGCTCTGACGTCTATAACCCGTGAACCTGCGTGGACAACATCACAAGTAATAAACATTTTTGCCATGATATACATAAGAAAAAGTTACAAAACCTATGCTCTGATATCTCTTCTCTGCTCTGATGCTTGAAGAGGAAATTATGTTTTTAAAGAGCATGTGTTAACAACCCATATTGTTTGCTCTGTTACCTATGAAGGAGAGAATGAGCTAACTACAAACATTTTATTGTTATGATATTACAAGAGGAAATCAAGCTGGCAGGAGATCTTCTATCAAGCTTACTTCAAATTCATCAGTAGATGAAAACCTAGCAGAAACTTGTGCTTACAAAGATTCATGTTCCGTACTCTGACAATTATAGCTCTTGTGCTTGTGATTCTTGAACAGAAAACACTTCCAACATTTCTATTATGCTTTGATGCTTACAGAAAAATAAAAAACAAAAATTAACATGTCTGATCCTTAAAAAGAAGAAGTTAACTCTACAAATGATAAACCATCTATTTCTTCTATTTTTTTTTTCTAAAAATGATCTCATTGCAAACCTGCTTAACTTTGTAAAATTTATGTGTATGATATGGATCTTAAATTTATTCATTTCATTTCACACATAGGGAATAGGGAATGTGCCCTACATGCCAAGTGCTTTGATCTGAATTTATATATCACTTTGGCAAAATGGCAAAAACTTTTGCTCTACATACAATTAATAATTCCAAATCGTCATTCGTGTGAACACATTTATAAAATTAAAAGCTATAAAAGGTTTTCATATCATAAAAAAGGGGAGCTTTTTGAATAAACTTTCTGTATTTTCTAAAGTGGAGAAAAACATTCTAATATATTTAAGAGACTAAATTGAACATATACGAATAGTCCATGGACCACATTAGATAATTTACAAGTCAATAGATGATATGGACATTGTGCTAAAGTTCATGGGGTAACTTGAATAAATTTAAAGTTCAAGGATCACATTGCATATTGGATCGAAGTACATGGATCATTTGTGTAATTATTCTTATTGAAAACTAAGAATTTTCCACGATGAAGTGCATTGGGGCACAATTGAGTCTCTTAGATTTCGTCCTCAATAGTCATATTTGCTTGTTATTAAAACTTAAAAGTAAAATATAAATATATATAAGTATTTATATAAAAAAAAACCACATTTTTGTGTATTAGTCATCAAGGTTGCCTTATTATAAATAATCGTAAAAAGTATGTCTAGGGAGACATTTAGGGAAATTTAGATTCATTTGCATATTTGCTGGGAGAAGTACAACATAATTGCCAAAACTTGGCAAGGAGAGACATTTAAGTGCCAAAAGTTAAGAAGGTGACACTTAAGTGTCAAAATCGGAACAAAATGGATCACTTAGGTACAAATCCAACCAAAATGCTGACGTGGCGATTTTTCAACGAAATAAATGCAAAACGGCGTCATTTTACATGCTGACGTGGCTAGACAATGCAAAAACGACGTCATTTTAGTGCTAACGTAGTAAAAAATTAATAAAACTAAATTAAAAACTAAATTTATTTAAAACATTTAAAATACAAATACAAAATTTTAAAAAAAGGGAGGGGGAAGGAGGCGGCCGAGGGCTAAGCCCCTCGCCGCCGCCGGAAGGGCCAGCAACGAGGGGGAGGGTTGGCCGGGTCGCCGACCCCTGGTCGACCGGTGAAGAGGGCCCACAAGCCCTCGCCGGATCTAGGCAAGGGCTGCAACCCTCACCAAGGCACTTGCCCAAATCTGGCGTGGGTCGTGGCCCTCACCCAGATCCGACAAGGGTTGACAGCCCTTATCCCGATCGAGTGAGGGCCGCAGCCCTCGCCCCAGATTTGGGTGAGGGCTCACGGGCTCTCACCGCCGGTCGGCCTAGGTCGCCGGCCCTTGGCAAGAGCTTGGCAACCCCAACCAATGCTCCCCCCACTGTTATTAGCCCTTCCCAGTGATAGCGAGGAGGCGGCGAGGGCCCATGAGCCCTCACCCAACTTTGGAGGGTCACGGCCCTCGCCTAGATCTAACGAGGGCTCGTGGGCCTTCACTGCCGGTTGGCCAGGGGCCAACGACCCCTACCGACCCTCCCTCTTTCAAGTTCGGCCCTTCCCGGTGGCAAGGGCTCACCTTCAACTACCTCCCTTCCCCCTCCTTTTTTTTTAATATAAATATTTTTTTTTATTTTAAATGTTTTAAATAAATTTATTTTTTTAATTTAACTTTATTAATTTGACAAAACGACGTCGTTTTTGCATTTTCTAGTCACATCAGCGTGTAAAAGGACACCGTTTTGCACTTATTTCGTCGGAAAATCGCCACATCAACATTTTGGTCGAATTGGCACTTAAGTGATCCATTTTGCTATGATTTTGGCACTTACATGTCACTTTCCTAACTTTTGACACTTAAGTGTCCCTCTTTGTCAAGTTTTGGCACTTCAAGTGTCTAGCACTCCATATTTGCTTTGTCAAATAGATTCATTCTTGTGAGATTATGTGGCATTGTAGATTGCATTATGATCAATATTATTTCCACATTTAGTAGCTCATTTTACGAAAATAAGAATTTGGCATATCCTTTTATGAAGCATATCATATTTGTACCTTCACTTTCCTTTTATATATGTCTAATTTAGAAACTTGCACAAGTATTTTTGCACTTCCCTTATGCTAAGGGGTTATGTCTTGGGGCATTATAACATGAACATGTTTAATTGTTGCCCGAGAAGGCTCAAAATATTATTTTCTGCCTTTTTTTTACTAAATAATTTATTCACTACTTTAAATACATTGCTTATATTTGGTAACTTATTGACTATTTGATTTATTATCATAAAAGGCTTGCATATGTAAGCACATGTAAAGAAACAATAGTGACCAAGGCAGTATGATCTTTTAAAGTAAAGAAGTGTAACGAGCATCACATTGATATAGAGAAATCAAGTCTTTGAACACAATTCTCTTACTCTTAGAGGGAAAGTGATCTCCCACATTTTAGCTTGCTCCTCATTAGCCTAAAATATTTTAATGGTGACTCTATTTTTATTTGGTTATAAGAAATGAAAAATAGAGTTCCAATCAGTAGAATTTGAGAGAGCCAATGCAAAGCACAAGTACCATTGAGGGTGAGTATGGTTCGTGTTGGATTGGTCCAACACCTAACCCAAGGACCAACCCACACAGTATCAATCCCTAACTTTTGGACTGAGGACCGACCCTGTTGAGCAGGGGACCAAGAACCAAATTGACTCTCTGGGTTCGATTTATGACTAGAATCAACTCGGGACCAACCGATTTTATTTTATTTCATTTTTTCCCTAGATAACAAACGTACTATTTCAAATTATATATCCATCATTAATGCCACATCGAACAACCAAACTATAAATACCAATACATATCAAACATAGATATAAGATAAGGTAGAATAGAAATTTACAAATGCTAAAAGTAATAAATCATAAAAACGAATATGCAAGCCAAGAGAATAATAGCAAGCGGCGAGGCGAGCGAAGAGAGGTTGGCCACAAGGCTCACCTCTACACAAGGCGAGTGAAGAAGGTTTCTTTCGTTTTTTGGTTGAATTAAGGTTGAGTTTAGTTTTACTTTCTAATTTACATGGCAAATTGAATTGTGAAGAAAGTAGGAGAAGAGGCGCTAGGGTTTAGAGTAGATAAATGCAAATAATATATAATATATCTAATATACATAGTATATATTATATAATATCTAGAAGGTTGATCCGAGTTAGACTAACCCTAAATTCTCAGGATTGAGGACAGTGTAGGGTCTAAGGTGTTGGAGAAATCTTTCTGGAATATTTTGAAGCTGACAAAACGTTTCTATCAGTCTAGTATGAAGTTTTGCAGACTCTACTATTAAAGTCTGAAGACCTCCGGACTACCAGACTCAAGACTCAAAGTCTATTCTCATTGACAGTTTCTAATCCGTTGAAGAAAGGCTATCCAGATCTGAGTGCTTCATTAAGGATTTGGCCTTATCAACTGGAGAAGATCTCTTGGCTGGATATGACATAACGGATTCCTTTATTGAAATCAAGAATGATTAAAGATCCGATGATTGGCGAAGTATTCTTGGAAGGTTCTACTTATGGAAACCAAGATCCTGATTGTATGGGCGAGCAAGATCGATAGGCTATCGACATGTTCCTTTAATAGCTCGAATGATCTTCCTAATTGATTATGTCCAATGGGAGGATTGAAAGAATTCCTTTGGTAAGTGCCAACGGGTATGATAGCACAAAGGAATATAAAAGGAAGACGTTCCAGTTGTTCGAGGAGGTGCACGATAGAAAAATTCCAATGTCTGAAGCTCTTTGACTCTTAGTAAATTCACTTACTGAGCGGAATTTTGTACGCAAAAGAGAGTCTATATTTTGAGATACCTTGAGGAAGTGTGGTAGAATATCTACACTGTGGAATCAAGGGAAAGCATTGCTATAACATCTCTTTTGTTCATAGTGAAATCCAGCCGGTGGGCTGTCAGTGCAGAAGAGTGGACGTAGGCTTGGAATAAGTCGAACCACTATAAACCTTGTGTTTAATTTTCTCTTCCCTACTCTCTGTTTTACTTTGATCATAGTTCGATTTGTTATCTAAAGGAAAGCTTCCTTTCTATTGTTTGTCTAGTATTGCTTTCATATCTCGAGAAATTATTTTTACACCTATTCACCCCCCTCTAGGTGCTTATACTAGCTATATCAATTGGTATAAGAGCATGTGTACTCACTTTGTTTGAAGTGTTTTACTTTAGAGTTAAAGATCCATGGCTAGTATGCTAGCTCCAGGGTTGGTGGAAGGGCAAAGCAATACCAGACCACCTTACTTTGATGGAAAGGATTACAACATCTGGAAAAACAAGATGAAAGTGTTCCTACGATCAAAGGATCCTCTGGAATGGGACGTTGTAGAAAAAGGAATCACTCCTAAAGCTGCATCTGTCTCAGAGAAAGGAAAAGAAACTGTTGAGTCAAGTGAAATGACTCAGGAAGAGATAATCAAGAGACAAGCTCTTGATGCAAAAGCAATTTATTCTTTATATTGTGCTTTGTCACCTACTGAATATAACAGAATATCTTCTTGTGTTACAGCAAAAGAAGTCTGGGATAGATTACATATCACCTATGAAGGAACTAATCGAGTGAAAGAGACCAGAATCAACATTCTCCTTGATCAATATGAAGCCTTCAAAATGAAATCAAGAGAATCTATAACTGACATGTTTAGTTGTTTTACATAAATCGTGAATGGTCTTCAAAATCAAGGTCAACCAATTTATGATCCCATGAAAGTAAACAAGTTACTGCGTGGACTCTCCAAGGATTGGAATCACATAAAGACCTCAATAAGAGAGACACAAAGAATCATGCCACTATCTGTCGATGAGTTGGTTGGAACTCTTCAGTCTTATGAAGTGGAACGAATCAATGAAGACGAAGATCCTAAAGGTAAGAAATCCATTGCATTAAAATCCAATGATGATTCTGATGTCACAAATTCTGAAGACGATATGGATGATGAGGAGCTTGCTCTCATGATAAGAAGGTTCAGAAAGCTGAACAGAAAAGGAAGAAGATTCAATTCAAAGAAACATAGTTTTCAAAAGCAACAGACCAAGTCTGTGATGATGATGAATCAAACAAAAATGTAGTCTGCTTTGAATGTAAGAAAAAGGGACACATCAGACCCAACTGTCCTCTTCTGAGAAAAAAGAAAGGAAAAGCTTAAAAGAATCGAAAAGCTCTTAAAGCATAAACCTGGAGTGATACAGAGTGTGAAGAAAGTGATGATGATTATGCCAATATATGTCTGATGGCACAATCGGATTCAGATTCAAACTCCGAGACAGACTCAGATTCAGACAGTGAATTTGAGGTAAGTAACTTTAAAATCCCTGTTAAAGTTTCTAAATACATTGATGAGCTGTGTTTTAGTCTTAAGACTTCTTTAAAAGAATTTCCGAACTTAAAAAGGAAAACTCTGCACTAAAACAACAGGAACATGTTTTGAAAGAAAAGTTGAAATGTTTAGACATGAATGTTTCTACTCTTAAAGAAAGCGAAGATAATCTTTTAAAAGAAAATGCATTTTTAAAAAATGACTTATCAAATATTTCAAAAAGATTTTCAATAGGATCTGAGAAATTTGAAAAATTCTTTCAACACAAAGACCTTATTTCAATAAATCTGGTTTAGGAATGACAGCAAAAAACCATTCCTTTAATTGATTTTCCTAAAGTGAAGGAAAGAATTAAGCAAAGACCTCCAAAGACATTTTACAAAAATCATTTTCAAAAAGTGTTTGTAAAACCAGTAAGTCGAAATGCTCTCAGATGTTCAAAGTGCAATAGTGCAGCTCATTTTGAAAAAGAGTGTCCTATGGTTTGGAAACCCGTTAAGAAAGTATGGGCAAAAAACCGCATATCATACTAACACCAATGGACTCAAGAAAATATGGGTACCAAAAGAAAGCTTAAGTCTTTTTTAAATGCAGGTCACTATCAAGAAAAAAAAAAAGTAAAATGGTATCTGGATAGTGGATGCTCAAGACATATGACAGGAGATTCAAATTGCTTCATAAAGCTCGTTCAAGTAAATGGTGGAAAAGTCTCATTTGGAGGAAACAACAAAGGAAGAATTGTAGGATTTGAACTCAAAGATTGGAAACCTCACAATAAGCAATGTTTCCCTAGTGGAAGGACTCAACTACAATCTGCTCAGTATCAGTCAGCTGTGTGATACTGGTTTCAAAATCAACTTTCAAGAGGGAATATGTTCAGGAACCAGTAAAGGCTCTACTCAGTCATTCATGGGCCGAAGACATGGAAATATCTACCTCTTGGATGTGAAACCAGATGAATCGCAATGTCTAATCTCAATTCAAGATGAAGCAAGCTTATGACACAGAAAGCTTGGGCACATCAATATGAAGCAGATAGCCAAAATTTCAGCAAAGAAGCTTGTTCGTGGTCTACCCAAATTATCATACCAAAAGTCTGATCTATGTACACCATGCATATTGGGAAAGCAGGTAAGAAATTCCTTTAAGCCAATAAATCAAGTTTCCACTAATCGTGTACTGCAGCTTCTGCATATGGATCTTTTGGACCAACCAGAACTCGAGCATTGGAGGTAAGAAATATTGCCTAGTAATTGTGGATGATTACTCACGATTTACTTGGATATATTTCCTGACAAGTAAGTCTGAAACCTTCTCTTACTTTGAAAAGTTTGCTAAAAATGTTCAAAATGAAAACGGTATGTTATCTCGAGTATAAGAACAGACCATTGGGGTGAATTTGAAAATCAAGATTTTACAAAATTTGTGATGAATCTGGTTTTCAGCATGTGTTCTCCTCTCCATATACTCCAGAGCAAAATTGAGTTGTGGAAAGAAAGAATAGATCGCTTCAAGAAATGGCTAGAACTCTTTTAATTGAAAGTAACATCTCTTCACGATTTTGGGCTGAAGCAGTTTCAACAGCATGTTACATTATCAATAGAGCTTTTCTAAGGCCTATTCGAAAAAAAACCCCTATGAGTTATTCAAAGGAAAGAAGCCTATTGTTTCATATTTTCATGTGTTCGGATGCAAATGCTTTATATTGAAAAATGCAAATGATAGAGTTGGTAAGTTTGAAGAAAAATCAGACGAAGGGATCTTCCTTGGATATTCTACCTCAAGCAAAGCCTACAGAGTTTATAGCAAGAAGAGTCAATCTGTGGAGGAATCAATGAATGTCAAATTTCAGGATTCTATGCAAAATGAATCTGCTCGGGCTCATCTTGAAGAAGACCTGCTCCATACTCTACAAAGTCTAAATCTCAAGAAGCAACTCAGACTTTGAAAGACCAGCAACAAATGGTTATTGAAGATTCAAATGAAGGAAGTGATCATCAACCTGACAAATCAACCAGTAACTGGAAGCATAAGTCCAATCATCCCAAAGATCTCATTATTGGTGACATTAATGAAGGAATTCGCACAAGATCCAAAAGGCGCGAAGAGTCTAGTGCTGTGGCTCTTATTTATGAAATCGAACCAAAAAGCATAGAAGAAGCTTTATCTGATGAAAGCTGAATTGAAGCTATGCAAGAAGAACTCAAACAATTCAATATTAATGATGTCTGGGAGTTGACTCCTAAACCAAAAGGTAAATCTATTGTTGGAGCTAAATGGGTTTTCAGGAACAAGACGAACGAAAAAGGTAAAGTCGTAAGAAACAAAGCAAGACTCATGGCCAAGGGATATACGCAAGAAGAAGGGATAGACTATGATGAGACTTACGCACTCCTAGCAAGGTTAGAAGCAATTGATTATTACTTGCTTTTGCTTGTTATAAGAATTTCAGGTTATTCCAAATGGACGTCAAAAGTGCTTTCCCGAATGGATTTATCCATGAGGAAGTCTATGTGGAACAACCACCCGGGTTTGAAGACCCAAAGAAGCCGACTCGGTATTCAGACTGAAAAACCTTGTATGGATTAAAGCAAGCACCTCGAGCTTGGTACGACAGGCGAGTAAGTTTTTAATTCAAAATGGCTTTGAAAAAGGTAAAGTAGACACTACTCTGTTTATCAAAAGAGAAAGCAAAAGTTTTCTGCTTGTTCAAATATATGTTGATGATATCATTTTTGGATCCTCTAATGAAAGTTTGTGCAAGAAATTCTCTAAGTTTATGCAGGATGAATTTGAAATGACCATGATGGGTGAACTAACCTTCTTTCTTGGACTTCAAGTGAAACAATTGAAGGAAGGAGTTTTATTCATCAAGAAAAATATGCTAATGATCTTGTCAAAAAGTTTGACTGGAAAATTGCAAAAAGACTTATATACCAATGTCAAGTTCCTTGAAGATAGACAAAGATGAAGGAGGAAAGAAAGTTGACCAGAAGCTATACAGAGTATCATCGGTTCACTTCTTTATCTTAACTGCTTCTAGACCCGACATTTTGTTTAGTGTTTGCATTTGTGCCGATTTCAAGCGCACCCTAAAGAATCTCATCTAAGTGTCGCAAAGCGTATTATCAAATACATTGCTTCAACTTCAAGAATCGGCCTTTGGTATCCTAAAGAGGGAGACTTTACTCTCCTTGGATATTCAGACGCAGATCTAGCCGGTTGCGAGTTGATAGAAAGAGCACCTCGGGTACCGTCGCCTTACTTGGAAGCAGACGTTGTCTTGGTTTTCAAGGAAGCAAAATACGTAGCTCTTTCTACAAGAGGCGTAGTATATAGCTCTTGGAAGTTGTTGTTCACAAATTTTGTGGATAAAACAACAGCTAAGAGATTTTGGAATTGAAGATTCATGTACGGAGATTAACTGTGACAATACCAGTGCAATCAATCTTACCAAAATCCAATTCTTCACTCAAGAGCAAAGCATATAGAGATTCGACATCACTTCATTAGAGATCATGTTCAAAATGGAGAAGTTTCGATTCAGTTTGTTGACTCAAAGAACCAACTGGCGAATATATTAACAAAGCCTTTGGAGAAAAATCAATTTGAAATCATCCGTTCCAGACTCAACATCTTGAAGCTTGAAGAAGTTAAAGTCTAGAGACTCTCAATCTCAGACAATCATGGTTCTTAACTGTAAGTTATTTTATTTTCTCTTATATTAAATCTCGTAAAGGTACGATCATTTATCCATTCATAATTGATTTATGCTATCTTCAATTTCCGTGAAAAGTGCAATTTTTTCCTTTTCAAAAATAGTTAATCGCAGTTATCTATTTTTGAAAAAGGCAGTTTTTTTTAAAAGGCATCTTTTAACCTTCCTTTATGACGTTTAGCATTCTCCCATTTCCACTAAGCGATATACGCGGTTCCTCTTCACTTAACTCCAAAACCTTAAAAAGCATCGATCCTCCATTCTTGTCTTCCTCCCTCGTTTAATCTTCGAAAAGTTGTCATCTTTCTTGGGAAAGTCAAGCAAGGAATCTTTCAAAGACCGAGAAAGATGTCGTCTTCAAAAAGTCTTCGAGAATCACAAAGGGGGACCATGGCGAATGAGTGAGGGGCCTACTCACTTTGATCTCACCAAGGAAGAGGAGTCACCAAGTCAGCAGCAGAGCCCACAACATTCTCAGCAGCGTCATTCTCCACCATCTAGTCCATAGGATGCTGGTCATCAACAAGAAGAAGAAATCATTGAAAACGCAAATCCTGTAAGAGTTCAAAGGCCCTCTTTTATTTATAAGCTTTACCATGCTTTAAAGAGCACTAGTACTCCATTGAACTACATCGATGAGTTTCTTAAGGACAAGGGATATGGGAATGAGTACATTTTTTTGCGAAAAATGGAGAGTTTGGAAATTGCTCCTAAGGGGCTGGCGGAAAAACCCTTGCAAATATCCTAAGTGATCCGCGTGTTGGGGGATTTAATCCGATAGATGGGAATGATGATAACAGATTGTATAGCCAATTTCAACCGAAAATGGGTGTTGCGGCGAAAATTCAAGGAAAAAGAACATAGTTGTTTAGATCGAAGGAACAAAAGGATCTATACTCCAAATTGTTGAAGCATAGGGTGATAAACCCTAGGAGTGTGGATTTTGATTTCTTTGATGCTGTGAATGTCAATTTGAGGGAAAAGTTTAGTTTTCTTCAACTTGAACAAGCTTCCGCTTTCGACACACGTAAGCCTATGCTCAGTGCTAACTTGCATATTTCTATTCAAATCTTAGTTTCTTGGATGCGAATAGAATCTCTTTCGATGTCCGAGATTAGGACTTTGTAGTGGATGTGGATATGTTGGCGAATGTGATTGGGGTTGAGAGAGGAGATATCAACCCATCGTTGTCTCTATAGCTCGTGCCACATTGGAACTTGTTAAAGACGAAGGACATAGGAAGGATTTCCTACTCAAGGATGCGTGCGTTCAACATTTTGCTTCACAAGATTGTGATCAATTACCTCGAGACCAAAATCAACTTCCAAGACGGATGTTTCTAACTCGAGGCAAAGCTGATGTACACCATCAATGCCGGAAAAAAGTTTTCTCTTCCTCACACTATTCGTTCCACATGTATAGAGTAGTGGTGAAGGACAAGGGCAAACTTCCTTATCCAGTCTTGTGTCAAAGATATTCGGACATTTGAATATTCAGCCTCCACAAATTCTCTATGTTCGACCATGTGACAAAATGGTGGTAGGACTGAAAATGGTGTCCAAAATGCGTGCGAAAGAACTCGACAAGGCAAAGTGGAGAAATTTAAGGAGAAAACCCCTGTCAAATCTCATCAAGTCTCTTCTACAAATAAAAGAAAAGGAAGGAGCCCATGGTTGCTCCATCCAAAAAGAGAAAAGCTCTCATTACTAATGAAGATGATGAGGATGACCTCACAATTTCTGCTATAGCATTGAAGAAGCCGAGTCATTCTCGTTCGAATCAATGGAACGACGGAGAAAGAAGCAAAGGAGAGAGAAGAAGAAGAAACAAGAAGAGGAGCAAGAAGCAGAGGAGAAGGAAGAAGAGGAGAAAGAAGCTGAAGAAAAAGAAGCAGAGGAGGAAAGGTTTGAAGAAGAAGAAGAAAGAAAAAATCAAGAGGAAGGAGAGCATGAGGAACACTCTTCTCCACCTGAAGCCATGGAAACAGGGGGAGATGGTGAGAACGAGGAATGTCCTCATATCATGTTACCGGTGAAGGAGTCGCCGCTCTCCGGCGATCCCGAGGACATTCATGCCTCTCAATTTCCTAAGGAGGGACATGATGCTTCATCGCTAAATCTGCGTGATTATGTTGATATACCATCGTCCGCCTTTACTCCATCAAATCGTGCCGAAGCGATGCACGTTGCATCGATAACTCGGTAGATTTTCGTAGAATCATTGAAGTTCTCTTGAAAATGCGGGTCAGATATATGCTTTGGAAAGCGAAGTTCAGAACTTGAAGAATGCAGGACAAGCTTCTTCCGTTTCATTATCTGATCAAATCCAAGCCCTTGCTCTTCAGATTCAAGCCAATGCTAAAGGTGAAGAGGTGGATCAACTGAAGGCAAATTTGAAAAAGTTGGAAGGCATCACCCAGTCCATGGGAGATTTCCAACTTATTCGCATTCCCAAGCAAACTTGACTCCATTCTATTCCCATCTCAACCTTTTTTTTTATGATGACAAAAGGGGGAGAGATGCGAGATTTGAAATCTTTGAACTTAAACTTGTTGAATTTTTAGTTTGTTTTGATGTTTGACTTGTGTGTCCGTATGCGGATGAGGATTGACTAAACGTGGATTTGGATTTGACTGCTGCTTATATTAAGTACTATTGATATCTTATGAATGGCTTTACTCTCATGCAAGACTAATCTATTTTATGTGGTTGCAGATTCTAGTGTTATCATTAAGCGATGAATCTTTATGAGATATCCATATTTGCTTGAGTAATGTTTTACGGAGTCAAAGTTATTCAAATCAAGCAGGAAAGTTTTGTCACCATCAAAAAAGGGAGATTGTTGGAGAAATATTTCTGGAATATTTTGAAGCTCGACAAAACGTTTCTATCGGTCTAGTCTGAAGTTTTGCGAGACTCTACTATTAAAGTCCTAAGACCTCCGGACTACTGACTCAAGACTTAAAGTCTATTCTCATTAACGGTTTCTAATTCGTTGAAGAAAGGCTATCCAGATCTGAGTGCTTCATTAAGGATTTGGGCTTATCAACTCGGAGAAGATCTCTTTGGCTGGATATGACATAACGGGATTCCTTTATTGAAATCAAGAATGATTAAAGATCCGATGATTGGCGAAGTATTCTTGGAAGGTTCTACTTATGGAAACCAAGATCCCGATTGTATGGGCGAGCGGGATTGATAGGCTATCGACATGTTCCTTTAATAGCTTGAATGATCTTCCTAATTGATTCTGTCCAACGGGAGGATTGGAAGAATTCCTTTGGTAAGTGCCAACGGGTATGATGGTACAAAGGAGTATAAAAGGAAGACGTTCCGTTGTTCGAGGAGGTGCACGATAGAAAATTCCAATGTCGAAGCTCGTGACTCTTAGTCAATTCACTTGCGAGCGAAATCTTGTACGCAAAAGAGAGTCAATATTTTGAGATACCTTGAGGAAGTGTGGTAGAATATCTACACTTTGTGGAATCAAGGGAAAGCATTGTTGTAACATCTCTTTTGTTCATAGTGAAATCTAGCCGGTGGGCTGTTAGTGCAGAAGAGTGGACGTAAGCTTGGAATAAACCGAACCACTATAAACCTTGTGTTCAATTTTCTCTTCCCTACTCTCTGTTTTACTTTGATTATAGTTCGATTTGTTATCTAAAGGAAAGCTTCATTTCTATTGTTTGTCTAGTATTGCTTTCATATCTCGAGAAATTATTTTTACACCTATTCACCCCCCTCTAGGTGCTTATACTAGCTATATCATAAGGGTCCTGAATCAAGGACCAATCCAATGTCCTTGGGAATCGGATTAGGATTGGTTGGATTGGCTCAATTCAAGGTCGGTGTAGGGTCAATCTTAGACAGATAGTCACCCCTAAGCACAAAGGGTTATTCCCTCTCGTGTGACGATTCATCAGCTCCCTTATAGTCCACCTTGAGAAAGCCCTAATAATGACGATTCCATTGCAAACTAGGGGTGAGTATGGTTTGGGTTGGGCCGGTTCGCCCTAACCTTAGGACCAACCCACGGCAGGCCGGTCCTCAATTTTTAAGACCGAGGACCAACCCTATTAAGCTTGGGAACGAGGACCAGACCGACCCAATGGATTCGATCCAGTTCCAAAGTCAACTCGAGACCAATCGATAATTTTTTATTTCAATTTTTATACTCCTTAAAAAAGCGATTAAGGACCGGACTAACTCATTGGGTTCAGTCTGGTTTCAGGGTCAACCCAAGACCAACTAATAATGTTTTTATTTCATTTTTGTACTTCATAAAAATGTGATTGAGGACCGAACTGACCCAATAAATCCGATTCGGTTTTAGAGTCAACCCAAGACTAACCAATAATTTTTTTTATTTCATTTTTTGTACTCATTGAAAGTTGATTTACTCATTGCTTTACCTACATTGTCCATATTTGGTTACTTTTGAGTGTTTGACCTATTACCATAAACGCTTGAAGATGTAGATGCATGTGAGGAAATTAATCGACGATCCTCTTATTCATGGAGATGTAAAGCGATCTTCCACGTTTTTACTTGACTTCTAACCGGCCTACAACAGGTTAGCAAGGATTGCCAACTTACTTTTATATGATTTGTAAGAAAAAAATCATATTGGGATTAACACGGCGTGGGAGAGACCATATGAAGCGTAGGTGCCACCTTGAAAGATGGCTATTCACGTCCATATAGCAATTTGTTACCTTCCTCTTGCTCCGAAAGGGTCCAGCAAATAGACATTTAACATATAATTTCATAGTCTGAGTGATCGATATTATTTGGACAATCTCGCATCTTTGGAATGATAAAGAAGGAACCAAAGAGGAAAAAATCTAAAGCCGCAAATGCTTGTGTCATGGGCTGAGTGATCTTGTGCTCCCTAACCTATGCGGTGTTAGGATTTCTCCCAGGCAGCATTTCTCACACTTGGGTCACAAGGATTTTAGAGAGAAACTCTTGAGAGAGAAGCTTTGGATTTCTAATTCACTTATGAATGAGTTGATACAATGAGGAGGAGAAGACTCCTATATATACAAATACATGACAAATTGTATCCATAGATCTCTCATTGATCCTGTTGTGGAGATCGTATCTGCATAACTACTAACTACCCGCATTTATTACATGCTTGTACATTTACCATATTGATTGCCCAATGAGTATTCTAGAACACTCAAGAAAACCCTAGGACTTAGGGATATCAATTGAGGGTCCCTCATTCCAAGGATAGGTCATGGTCGTCTTGTAGAACCCTCTTGAATTGTCCTTTTCATCAAGCTGTGATATTCTCCCCTACCTAATTGGGCAACATTCTCATCACATCCTTGGCATGAAAGTTATCGATCTACTTCTTGAAGTGCCAAAGAGCATCTGTAGGCTCCCAACTAGCTTCACTCTTCGGAAGACCCATTCATCGACTAAATACTCTCGCTTCGATGCACAAGATTGCCGTATGACTCATCCGCCATTATGCGGGACTTCTCGGTTATAGGAAGTTTTCGCTCCAAGTGGTGCCCATTACGATTCCTCTCAATTTGGATTTTCCTTGTCTACATGGAAAGGCTTAAGCATACCCACATAGAAAACCTAATGTACCTTTTTAGTTTTGGCGGTAACTCCAGCTTGAACGCAACCTTCCCAACTCGCTTAAGGTCGAAATGGCCCCCTCGTAGCGACGGATCAACCCTTTGAGTACGTCCTTATACCGTAGGACCACATGTCGCTTTGGCATAATACTAAGTCTCTAACATAGAATTCCACGTGCCGGGGCCACTTATTGTTTGCCCACTTCTTCATGCACTTTGAGGCCTTATATAGACACGCATGTGCTAAGTCCACCTACTCTTGCCAATCCTTGGCGAATTTCTAGGTAGGTGGACTATTCCCCCTCGATAATCCGATGCAACTGCGCTCGGAGTTTGCGGTTGTTGCCTGGTCGCACTCGAATGGACTTTGACTAGTGGACTCACTTTATTGCAAGTTGTAAGAGAATCCCGGCCACGTCGATCAACTTCACCTAAGTCGATTGC
>CM024528.1:60899269-60986419 GCA_014182385.1 Eucalyptus viminalis
CAAGATGAAAGTGTTCCTACGATCAAAGGATCCTCACGGAATGGGACGTTGTAGAAAAAGGAATCACTCCTAAAGCTGCATTTGTCTCGAGAAAGGAAAAGAAACCGTTGAGTCAAGTGAAATGACTCAGGGAAGAGATAATCAAGAGACAAGCTCTTGATGCAAAAGCAATTTATTCTTTATATTGTGCTTTGTCACCTACTGAATATAACAGAATATCTTCTTGTGTTACAAAAAAGTCGGATAGATTACATATCACCTATGAAGGAACTAATCGAGTGAAAGAGACCTCAGAATCAACATTCTCCTTGATCAATGAAGCCTTCAAAAATGAAATCAAGAGAATCTATAACTGACATGTTTAGTTGTTTTTACATAAATCGTGAATGGTCTTCAAAATCAAGGTCAACCAATTTATGATCCCATGAAAGTAAACAAGTTTCTTTGCGTGGACTCTCAAGGATTGGAATCACATAAAGACCTCAATAAGAGAGACACAAAGAATCATGCCACTATCCCTGTCGATGAGTTGGTTGGAACTCTTCGGTCTTTATGAAGTGGAAATCAATGAAGACGAAGATCCTAAAGGTAAGAAATCCATTGCATTAAAATCCAATGATGATTCGATGTCACAAATTCTGAAGACGATATGGATGATGAGGAGCTTGCTCTCATGATAAGAAGGTTCAGAAAGCTGAACAGAAAAGGAAGAAGATTCAATTCAAAGAAACATAGTTTTCAAAAAATGAGACCAAGTCTGTTGATGATGAATCAAACAAAAATGTAGTAATCTGCTTTGAATGTAAGAAAAAGGGACACATCGGACCAAGCTGTCCTCTTCGGGAGAAAAAAGAAAGGAAAAGCTTAAAAGAATCGAAAAGCTCTTAAAGCATAAACACGGGAGTGATACGAGTGTGAAGAAAGTGATGATGATTATGCCAATATATGTCGATGGCACAATCGGATTCGATTCAAACTCCGAGACGATTTCAGATTCAGACAGTGAATTTGAGGTAAGTAACTTTAAAATCCTGTTAAAGTTTCTAAATACATTGATGAGCTGTGTTTTAGTCTTAAGACTTCTCTTAAAAGAATTTCCGAACTTAAAAAGGAAAACTCTCACTAAAACAACAGAACATGTTTTGAAAGAAAGTTGAAATGTTTAGACATGAATGTTCTACTCTTAAAGAAAGCGTAAGATAATCTTTTAAAAAGAAAATGCATTTTAAAAAAATGACTTATCAAATATTTCAAAAAGATTTTCAATAGGATCGAGAAATTTGAAAAATTCTTTCAACACAAAGACCTTATTTCAATAAATCTGGTTTAGGAATGACCTAAACCATTCCTTTAATTGATTTTCCTAAAGTGAAGGAAAGAATTAAGCAAAGACCTCCAAAAGACATTTTACAAAAATCATTTCAAAAAGTGTTTGTAAAACCAGTAGGAGTCGAAAATGCTCTCGATGTTCAAAGTGCAATAGTGCGCTCATTTTGAAAAAGAGTGTCCTATGGTTTAAAACCCGTTAAGAAAGTATGGGCAAAAACCGCATATCATACTAACACCAATGGACTCAAAGAAAATATGGGTTTCAAAGAAAGCTTAAGTCTTTTAAATGCAGGTCACTATCAAGAAAAAAGTAAAATGGTATCTGGATAGTGGATGTCAAGACATATGACGGGGAGATTCAAATTGCTTCATAAAGCTCGTTCAAGTAAATGGTGGAAAAGTCTCATTTGGAGGAAACAACAAAGGAAGAATTGTAGGATTTGGGCTAAAGATTGGAAACCTCACAATAAGCAATGTTTCCCTAGTGGAAGGACTCAACTACAATCTGCTCGGTATCGTCAGTGTGTGATACCTTTTTGGTTTCAAAATCAACTTTCAAGAGGGAATATGTTCGGGGAACGTGCAAAGGCTCTACTCGGTCATTCATGGGCCAAGACATGGAAATATCTACCTCTTGGATGTGAAACCAGATGAATCGCAATGTCTAATCTCAATTCAAGATGAAGCAAGCTTATGACACGAAAGCTTGGGCACATCAATATGAAACGAATAGCCAAAATTTCAGCAAAGAAGCTTGTTCGTGGTCTACCCAAATTATCATACCAAAAGTCTGATCTATGTACACCATGCATATTGGGAAGCAGGTAAGAAATTCCTTTAAGCCAATAAATCAAGTTTCCACTAATCGTGTATTTGCGGCTTACGCATATGGATCTTTTGGACCAACCGGAACTCGTAGCATTGGAGGTAAGAAATATTGCCTAGTAATTGTGGATGATTACTCACGATTTACTTGGATATATTTCCTGACAAGTAAGTCTGAAACCTTCTCTTACTTTGAAAAGTTTGCTAAAAATGTTCAAAATGAAAAACGGTATGTTATCTCGAGTATAAGAACAGACCATTGGGGTGAATTTGAAAATCAAGATTTTACAAAATTCTGTGATGAATCTGGTTTTCAGCATGTGTTCTCCTCTCCATATACTCGAGCAAAATTGAGTTGTGGAAAGAAAGAATAGATCGCTTCAAGAAATGGCTAGAACTCTTTTAATTGAAAGTAACATCTCTTCACGATTTTGGGCTGAAGCAGTTTCAACAGCATGTTACATTATCAATAGAGTTTTTCTAAGGCCTATTCTGGAAAAAAAAAACCCCCCTATGAGTTATTAAAAGGAAAGAAGCCTATTGTTTTATTTTTTCATGTGTTCGGATGCAAATGCTTTATATTGAAAAATGCAAATGATAGAGTTGGTAAGTTTGAAGAAAAATCGGACGAAGGATCTTCCTGGATATTCTACCTCAAGCAAAGCCTACTGAGTTTATAGCAAGAAGAGTCAATCTGTGGAGGAATCAATGAATGTCAAATTTCGGGATTCTATGCAAAATGAATCTGCTCGAGACTCATCTTGAAGAAGACTGCTCCATACTCTACAAAGTCTAAATCCCAAGAAGCAACTCGACTTTGAAAGACCAGCAACAAATGGTTATTGAAGATTCAAATGAAGGAAGTGATCATCACCCGACAAATCAACCTTGATGCTTGGAAGCATAAGTCCAATCATCCCAAAGATCTCATTATTGGTGACATTAATGAAGGAATTCGCACAAGATCCAAAGGCGCGAAGAGTCTAGTCTTTGTGGCTCTTATTTATGAAATCGAACCAAAAGCATAGAAGAAGCTTTATCGATGAAAGCTGAATTGAAGCTATGCAAAGAAGAACTCAAACAATTCAATATTAATGATGTCGGGAGTTGACTCCTAAACCAAAAGGTAAATCTATTGTTGGAGCTAAATGGGTTTTCGGGAACAAGACGAACGAAAAAGGTAAAGTCGTAAGAAACAAGCAAGACTCATGGCCAAGGGATATACGCAAGAAGAAGGGATAGACTATGATGAGACTTACGCACCATTAGCAAGGTTAGAAGCAATTCGATTATTACTTGCTTTTGCTTGTTATAAGAATTTCAGGTTATTCAAATGGACGTCAAAAGTGCTTTCCCGAATGGATTTATCCATGAGGAAGTCTATGTGGAACAACCACCTGGGTTTGAAGACCCAAAAGCCGGACTCGGTATTCGTAGAAAAAAAACCTTGTATGGATTAAAGCAAGCACCTCGAGGAAAACTTGGTACGACAGCTGAGTAAGTTTTTAATTCAAATGGCTTTGAAAAAAGGTAAAGTAGACACTACTCTGTTTTATCAAAAAGAAAGCAAAGTTTTTCTGCTTGTTCAAATATATGTTGATGATATCATTTTTTGGATCCTCTAATGAAAGTTTGTGCAAGAAATTCTCTAAGTTTATGCGGGATGAATTTGGAAATGACCATGATGGGTGAACTAACCTTCTTTCTTGGACTTCAAGTGAAACAATTGAAGGAAGGGAGTTTTATTCATCAAGAAAAATATGCTAATGATCTTGTCAAAAAAGTTTGGACTGGAAAATTGCAAAAAGACTTATATACCAATGTCAAGTTCCTTGAAGATAGACAAAGATGAAGGAGGAAAAGAAAGTTGACCGAAGCCCCCTGAGGAGTATCATCGGTTCACTTCTTTATCTTCTAGCTTCTAGACGACATTTTGTTTAGTGTTTGCATTTGTGCCGGATTTCAAAGCAGACCCTAAAGAATCTCATCTAAGTGTCGCAAAGCGTATTATCAAATACATTGCTTCAACTTCAAGAATCGGCCTTTGGTATCCTAAAGAGGAGACTTTACTCTCCTTGGATATTCCAGACGCAGATCTAGCCGGTTGCGAGTTGATAGAAAGAGCACCTCGGGTACCTGTCGGTTAGGAACGGGACGGTGTCTTGGTTTCAAGGAAGCAAAATACGTAGCTCTTTCTGACGGCGAGAGACTGATATATAGCTCTTGGAAGTTGTTGTTCACAAATTTTGTGGATAAAACAACAGCTAAGAGATTTTTGGAATTGAAGATTCATGTATGGAGATTAACCGTGACAATACCAGGTGCAATCAATCTTACCAAAAATCCAATTCTTCACTCAAGAGCAAAGCATATAGAGATTCGACATCACTTCATTAGAGATCATGTTCAAAATGGAGAAGTTTCGATTCAGTTTGTTGACTCAAAGAACCAGCCGGCGAATATATTAACAAAGCCTTTGGAGAAAATCAATTTGAAATCATCAGTTCAGACTCAACATCTTGAAGCTTGAAGAAGTTAAAGTCTAGAGACTCTCAATCTCGGACAATCATGGTTCTTAACTGTAAGTTATTTTATTTTCTCTTATATTAAATCTCGTAAAGGTACGATCATTTATCAATTCATAATTGATTTATGCTATTTTCGTGAAAAGTGCAATTTTTCCTTTTCAAAAAGAGTTAATAGCAGTTATCTATTTTTGAAAAAGGCAGTTATATTTTAAAAGGCATCTTTTAACCTTCCTTTACGACGTTTAGCATTCCCCCATTTCGACTAAGCGATATACAGTCGGTTCCTCTTCACTTAACTCCAAAACCTTAAAAAGCATCGATCCTCCATTCTTGTCTTCCTCCCTCGTTTAATCTTCGAAAAAGTTGTCATCTTTCTTGGGAAAGTCAAGCAAGGAATCTTTCAAAGCGAGAAAGATGTCGTCTTCAAAAAAGTCTTCGAGAATCACAAGCGGGGACCATGGCGAATGAGTGAGGGCCTACTCACTTGATCTCACCAAGGAAGAGGAGTCACCAAGTCGGCAGAGCCCCAACATTCTCGGCGGCGTCATTCTCCACCATCTAGTCCATAGGATCTGGTCATCAACAAGAAGAAGAAATCATTGAAAAACGCAAATCTGTAAGAGTTCAAAGGCC
Source organism: Eucalyptus viminalis (assembly GCA_014182385.1). NCBI lineage: Eukaryota > Viridiplantae > Streptophyta > Magnoliopsida > Myrtales > Myrtaceae > Eucalyptus > Eucalyptus viminalis. Next base: position 60,904,585 of record CM024528.1, read on the forward strand.
CTCTTTTATTTATAAGCTTTACCATGCTTTAAAGAGCACTAGTACTCCATTGAACTACATCGATGAGTTTCTTAAGGACAAGGGATATGGGAATGAGTACATTTTTGCGAAAAATGGAGAGTTTGGAAATTGCTCCTAAGGGGTTGGCAGAAAAAACCCTTGCAAATATCTAAGTGATCCGCGTGTTGGGGGATTTAATCCGATAGATGGGAATGATGATAACAGATTGTATAGCCAATTTCAACCGAAAATGGGTGTTGCGGCGAAAATTCAAGGAAAAAGAACATAGTTGTTTAGATCGAAGGAACAAAAGGATCTATACTCCAAATTGTTGAAGCATAGGGTGATAAACCCTAGGAGTGTGGATTTTGATTTCTTTGATGCTGTGAATGTCAATTTGAGGGAAAAGTTTAGTTTTCTTCAACTTGAACAGTTACGTTCGACACCACGAAGCCTATGCTCATTAATCTGCATATTTCTATTCAAATCTTAGTTTCTTGGATGCGAATAGAATCTCTTTCAGTGTCCGAGATTAGGACTTTGTAGTGGATGTGGATATGTTGGCGAATGTGATTGGGGTTGAGAGAGGGAGATATCAACCCATCAGTGTCTCTATAGCTCGTGCCACATTGGAACTTGTTAAAGACAGAAGGACATAGGGAAGGATTTCCTACTCAAGGATGCGTGCGTTCAACATTTTGCTTCACAAGATTGTGATCAATTACCTCAGACCAAAATCAACTTCCAAGACGGATGTTTCTAACTCAGAGGCAAAGCTGATGTACACCATCAATGCTGGGAAAAAGTTTTCTCTTCCTCACACTATTACGTTCCACATGTATAGAGTAGTGGTGAAGGACAAGGGCAAACTTCCTTATCCAGTCTTGTGTCAAAGATATTCAGACATTTGAATATTCAGCCTCCCACAAATTCTCTATGTTCGACCATGTGACAAAATGGTGGTAGGACTGAAAATGGTGTCCAAAATGCGTGCGAAAGAACTTCGACAAGGCAGTGGAGAAATTTAAGGAGAAAACCCCTGTCAAATCTCATCAAGTCTCTTCTACAGCGAAAAGAAAAGGGAAGGAGCCCATGGTTGCTCCATCCAAAAAGAGAAAAGCTCTCATTACTAATGAAGATGATGAGGATGACCTCACAATTTCTGCTATAGCATTGAAGAAGCTGAGTCATTCTGTTCCAGAATCAATGGAACGACAGGAGAAAGAAGCAAAGGAGAGAGAAGAAGAAGAAACGGATGCGGGAGCAAGAAGCGAGAGGAGAAGGAAGAAGAGGAGAAAGAAGCTGAAGAAAAAGAAGCGAGAGGAGGAAAGGTTTGAAGAAGAAGAAGAAAGAAAAATCAAGAGGAATGAGAGCATGAGGAACACTCTTCTCCACCTGAAGCCATGGAAACGGGGAGATGGTGAGAACAGGAATGTCCTCATATCATGTTACCAGTGAAGGAGTCAGCCGCTCTCCAGCAGATCCAGAGGACATTCATGCCTCTCAATTTCCTAAGGAGGGACATGATGCTTCATCGCTAAATCTGCGTGATTATGTTGATATACCATCGTCTGCCTTTACTCCATCAAATCGTGCCGAAGCGCACGGTCAGGCCCGATAACTCGGTAGATTTTCGTAGAATCATTGAAGTTCTCTTGAAAATGCGGGTCAGATATATGCTTTGAAAGCGAAGTTCAGAACTTGAAGAATGGGGACAAGCTTCTTCCGTTTCATTATCGATCAAATCCAAGCCCTTGCTCTTCAGATTCAAGCCAATGCTAAAGGTGAAGAGGTGGATCAGCGAAGGCAAATTTGAAAAAGTTGGAAGGCATCACCCGAGTCCATGGGAGATTTCCAACTTATTCGCATTCCCAAGCAAACTTGACTCCATTCTATTCCCATCTCAACCTTTTTTTATGATGACAAAAGGGGGAGAGATGCGAGATTTGAAATCTTTGAACTTAAACTTGTTGAATTTTTAGTTTGTTTTGATGTTTGACTTGTGTGTACGTGTGCGGATGAGGATTGACTAAACGTGGATTTGGATTTGACTGCTGCTTATATTAAGTACTATTGATATCTTATGAATGGCTTTACTCTCATGCAAGACTAATCTATTTTATGTGGTTGCAGATTCTAGTGTTATCATTAAGCGATGAATCTTTATGAGATATCCATATTTGCTTGAGTAATGTTTTACAGGTCAAAGTTATTCAAATCTGCAGGAAAGTTTTGTCACCATCAAAAAGGGGAGATTGTTGGAGAAATATTTCTGGAATATTTTGAAGCTGACAAAACGTTTCTATCGGTCTAGTCGAAGTTTTGCGAGACTCTACTATTAAAGTACGAAGACCTCAGGACTACCAGACTCAAGACTTAAATCTATTCTCATTAACAGGTTTCTAATTCGTTGAAGAAAGGCTATCCAGATCTCGAGTGCTTCATTAAGGATTTGGGCTTATCAACTGAGAAGATCTCTTGGCTGGATATGACATAATCTGAGTTCCTTTATTGAAATCAAGAATGATTAAAGATCCGATGATTGGCGAAGTATTCTTGGAAGGTTCTACTTATGAAACCAAGATCCCGATTTGTATGGGCGAAAGGGATTGATAGGCTATCGACATGTTCCTTTAATAGCTTGAATGATCTTCCCTAGTGATTCTGTCCAACGGGAGGATTGGAAGAATTCCTTTGGTAAGTGCCAACGGGTATGATGGTACAAAGGAGTATAAAAGGAAGACGTTCCGAGTTGTTCGAGGAGGTGCACGATAGAAAAATTCCAATGTCTCAAGCTCGTGACTCTTAGTCAATTCACTTGCGAGCGCGAAATCTTGTACGCAAAAGAGAGTCAATATTTTGAGATACCTTGAGGAAGTGTGGTAGAATATCTACACTTTGTGGAATCAAGGGAAAGCATTGTTGTAACATCTCTTTTGTTCATAGTGAAATCTAGCCGGTGAAACATTAGTGCGAAAGAGTGGACGTAAGCTTGGAATAAACCGAACCACTATAAACCTTGTGTTCAATTTTCTCTTCCCTACTCTCTGTTTTACTTTGATTATAGTTCGATTTGTTATCTAAAGGAAAGCTTCATTTCTATTGTTTGTCTAGTATTGCTTTCATATCTCGAGAAATTATTTTTACACCTATTCACCCCCCCTCTAGGTGCTTATACTAGCTATATCATAAGGGTCCCAGAATCAAGGACCAATCCAATGTCCTTGGGAATCGGATTAGATTGGTTGGATTGGCTCAATTCAAGGTCGGTGTAGGGTCAATCTTAGGAACCAGATAGTCACCCTAAGCACAAAGGGTTATTCCCTCTCGTGTGACGATTCATCAGCTCCCTTATAGTCCACCTTGAGAAAGCCCTAATAATGACGATTCCATTGCAAACTAGGGGTGAGTATGGTTTGGGTTGGGCCGGTTCGCCCCCTAACCTTAGGACCAACCCACACAGTGCCGGTCCTCAATTTTTAAGACCGAGGACCAACCCTATTAAGCTTGGGAACGAGGACCAGACCGACCCAATGGATTCGATCCAGTTCCAAAGTCAACTCGAGACCAATCGATAATTTTTTATTTCAATTTTTATACTCCTTAAAAAAGCGATTAAGGACCGGACTAACTCATTGGGTTGAGTCTGGTTTTGGTCAACCCAAGACCAACTAATAATGTTTTTATTTCATTTTTGTACTTCATAAAAATGTGATTGAGGACCCGGCCGACCCAATAAATCCGATTCGGTTTTTAGAGTCAACCCAAGACTAACCAATAATTTTTTTATTTCATTTTTTGTACTCATTGAAAGTTGATTTACTCATTGCTTTACCTACATTGTCCATATTTGGTTACTTTTGAGTGTTTGACCTATTACCATAAACGCTTGAAGATGTAGATGCATGTGAGGAAATTAATCGACTGATCCTCTTATTCATGGAGATGTAAAGCGATCTTCCACGTTTTACTTGACTTCTAACCGGCCTACAACAGGTTAGCAAGGATTGCCAACTTTACTTTTTATATGATTTGTAAGAAAAAATCATATTGGGATTAACACGGCGTGGGAGAGACCATATGAAGCGTAGGTGCCACCTTGAAAGATGGCTATTCACGTCCATATAGCAATTTGTTACCTTCCTCTTGCTCCGAAAGGGTCCAGCAAATAGACATTTAACATATAATTTCATAGTCTGAGTGATCGATATTATTTGGACAATCTCGCATCTCTTTGGAATGATAAAGAAGGAACCAAAGAGGAAAAAATCTAAAGCCGCAAATGCTTGTGTCATGGGCTGAGTGATCTTGTGCTCCCTAACCTATGCGGTGTTAGATTTCTCCAGGAGCAGCATTTCTCACACTTGGGTCACAAGGATTTTAGAGAGAAACTCTTGAGAGAGAAGCTTTGGATTTCTAATTCACTTATGAATGAGTTGATACAATGAGGAGGAGAAGACTCCTATATATACAAATACATGACAAATTGTATCCATAGATCTCTCATTGATCCTGTTGTGGAGATCGTATCGCATAACTACTAACTACCCGCATTTATTACATGCTTGTACATTTACCATATTGATTGCCCAATGAGTATTCTAGAACACTCAAGAAAACCCTAGGACTTAGGGATATCAATTGAGGGTCCCTCATTCCAAGGATAGGTCATGGTCGTCTTGTAGAACCCTCTTGAATTGTCCTTTTCATCAAGCTGTGATATTCTCCCCTACCTAATTGGGCAACATTCTCATCACATCCTTGGCATGAAAGTTATCGATCTACTTCTTGAAGTGCCAAAGAGCATCTGTAGGCTCCCAACTAGCTTCACTCTTCGGAAGACCCATTCATCAGACTAAATACTCTCGCTTCAGTGCACAAGATTGCTTCAGTATGACTCATCCGCCATTATGCAGTCGACTTCTCGGTTATAGGAAGTTTTCGCTCCAAGTGGTGCCCATTACGATTCCTCTCAATTTGGATTTTCCTTGTCTACATGGAAAGGCTTAAGCATACCCACATAGAAAACCTAATGTACCTTTAGTTTTGGCGGTAACTCCAGCTTGAACGCAACCTTCCCAACTCGTAGCACACGAAATGGCCCCTCGTAGCGACGGATCAACCCTTTGAGTACGTCCTTATACCGTAGGACCACATGTCGCTTGGCTAATACTAAGTCTCTAACATAGAATTCCACGTGCCGTCACTTATTGTTTGCCCACTTCTTCATGCACTTTGAGGCCTTATATAGACACGCATGTGCTAAGTCCACCTACTCTTGCCAATCCTTGGCGAATTTCTAGGTAGGTGGACTATTCCCTCGATAATCCGATGCAACTGCGCTCGGAGTTTGCGGTTGTTGCCTGGTCGCAATCTCGAATGGACTTTGACTAGTGGACTCACTTTATTGCAAGTTGTAAGAGAACTGGGCCACGTCGATCAACTTCACCTAAGTCGATTGCATTGTGCTCATATAATGTTAGAGATAAATCTCCAAAAGTGCATTTACCCTCTCCATCTAACCATCGATTTAGGAATGCAAACTTGTAGAGAGGTTTAGCTTCAACCTTAGCAGCTTGAATAGCTTAGACCAGAAGTGCCCAATGAATCGAGGATCGTGATCACTCATGATCACTTGTAGGAATCCTCAATACTTCACCACATGCTTTATAAATAATTTGGCTGCCTCCTCAGCTGGACAATCCTTCGTTGCAAGCATGAACATCGCATACTTCGAGAATTGGCCCACCATGACCATGAGAGTCTAACACCCTTTGAACTTTGACAAATTCATGATGAAGTCCGTGAAGACACTCTCCCATGAACGTGTTGGGATGGAAGTGGCTCTAAGAGCCCCAGCAATGACCGTTGCTTAAGCTTATCTTGTTAGCACACAAGACAAGTCTTCACGTAAGCTTCAACGTCGTCCCGCACTCGAGGCTAGTAGTATTGATCTTCGATGAGGGCCAATGTGTGGTGGATGCCTAGATGACCCGTCCACTTGGAATTGTGGTACTCGCGCAACACTTCTTTCCTCAGCTTACCTTGGAGTGACACATATAGTTGCCACCTCTTGATGTAAAAAAGGTCATCCTCACACTAGAACTGTCGAGTCTTGCTTCTAGCGTGTACTTCATGAGGTCTTGAGCCTTTTGATCGTGCTTGAGCCCCTCCTTGATAAGTTTGATCCATGGGCAATCTAGTCCACTCATAGTACTTGCCAACTCCATCTTCTAACTAAGCGTGTAGGCTATAGAGTTAGCCTTCCTCGGCTTATACTCCAACACATAGTCGGATTTTGCTAGAAAATCTTACCATCGAGCTTGCTTTGGACTCAACTTCTTTTGGGCCTGAAAGTAACCTGTGGCCATGTTGTTTGTCCTCATGACAAACTTGGACCCCAGGAGATAATGCATTCATATCCAAAGGCAATGGACCACCACGGTCATCTCCTTCTCTTGAACAGTTTACTGTCGCTCGATATCGTTCAGTTTTTGAGACTTCAACAGCACCCGATGTCCATCTTACATAAGAACACCGCCAATAAGATAACCTAAGGTGTTAGTCTCTGTCTCATAAGGTTTGATGTGATTGCTTCAACTGATCAAATGCCTTTTGGCATCAATCCATCCACTCTCATAACTTCTCCTTCTTCAACATATTTGTGAGTGGCATGGTGATGCTTGAGTAGTTCGAATGAAGTGCCGCTAGTAGTTGATGAGGCCAAGGAAAGACCTCAACTCCATTACTTTCGTCTGTGGCTCCCATTTAATGATGGCTCGAATCTTCGCTCCATCCATCCGTACTCATCCGCCCTTGACATACAAGTCATTTTTGCGTAAGACTTAAAAAACCTGTCTTAAGTGCTCAACGTGCTCCTCGAGCGTTCAACTATATGTAACGATATCATCAAGATAAACCATGACAAACCGATCTAGGAATGGATAGAGTACCTTATTTATAAGGGTGCAGAATGTAGCTGGGAGTATTGGTCAGGCCAAATGGCATAATGAGGAACTCGTACAATCCATATCACGTCACACACACGGTCTTCGGCTCGTCCCCTTCGCAATTCGGATTTGATAGTATTCCGATCGGAGATCTAGGTTGGTGAACCACCGAGCCCTTCCAAGTTGATCGAAGAGATCCACAATGAATGGGATTGGGTACTTATTCTTGATAGTTAGCTTGTCTAGTGCTTGGTAGTCTTTGTACATCCGGAGTGACCAATCATGCTTCTTCTGGAACAAGACCAGTGCACCGAACAGAGCCTTGGACGACCAAATATATCCCATGTCAAGCAGCTCCTTCATTTTCTTTCTCAACTCTTTCAATTCTAGGGGTGCCATGCGATATGACGCCATAATAGGCAGTCGAGCATCAAGCACTAGCTCGATCTGATGATCCACCTCCTTTTGAGGTAGAAGTTTCTTGGGCAACTCAAGAGGTATTATGTCCTTAAATGAATCAAGGACTTGGGTCACTTTCGTGGGAACATCACTCCTTTCACCCTTGTTGTCCTCGATCTTCAAGATCATTAGGATGGTCACCTCATCCTTACTCTCTCCCTTAGTGAGTTGCATTGTCGAGATCATTATCCAAGATGCATATACACTAAGTAAAGAGCAATATAACAGCCTGGATTCCTACCTAGGAACTTTAATCAAATTACAAAGTCATAGTCGTCAAGAGGAATTGCATTGATAGTCTCTTTGCTTTTCCATTGCCCGATTTGAAGCTCAACGTCCCTCGCAACACCAATGGCAAGAACTTCCTTGGAGTTCATAGTTTTGAGCCACTTAGCTCCTTTCTCAACCAAAAGGTTAAGTTCTTCGTGGCTTCTTCCAATATGAAGATATCAAATGCCTCAATGTCCACGAGTGCACTTATCGTGGTCTCTCCAATCTTTAGATCCACGAACATAAGTCCTTTAGGCTCCTTTGCCTTCTTGGACTTGATTGTGCTAAGGATTAGCAACGAACCCAATCACGACTAGGGGTGAGCATGGTTCCCGGGTAGAACCGAGAACCGGAGAACCGAACTGGAGGTTCCGGTTCGGTTCTAGGTTCCAAGGAGGGAGGTTCCGGTTCCCGGTTCTATTTTTTTGGGAACCGGCGATTCCTGGTTCAATTCCGGTTCTTGGAACCATAACCGGAACCGGAAACCCTAATTTCAATATTTTTCTTCCCCCTTCTGTTCTTCCTTGTCCCTCCTCTCGTGACTCCCCTCTGTTTTAGTTTTAGGGTTCCTTCACTCTCTCCTGAGTGTTCTCCCTGTCCACTTCAGCGTCCCCACTCTCTCGACGCCGACTCATCTCGCTCCTCTCGATGCCGCTCGCCACTCTCAACGCCGTTCCCCCCCCCCCTCTCGACTGCGCTCGACGTCGCTCGGCCCTTCGACGCCTCTCGGCCCCTTGACGCCCTTTCGACGCCCGCTCGAAGCCTCTCGGCCGCTCGACACCGCTCAACGCCGCTCGGCCCACTTGGCTCCTCGACACCCACTTGACGCCCGCTTGACGCCGCTCAGCCCCTTTGACGCCCTTGACGCCCACTTGATGCCTCTCGGCCCCCCAAAGCCCCCTTGATGCCGCATGACCCCCTCGATGCCTGCTCGACCCCCTCGATGCCGCCCAATGTCCCTTGATACCGCTCGCTGCCCTCAACACCGAATAAACTCGCCTCCTCCAGCCTCAATCACAGGTCCAATCTCTTGTTGTTTCTGTTCTTCATCGTCAAATCTTAGTTACTTGGTGCTCGGTCTTATACTTGTGACATGAATATAGCACTAAATTTTCGCATGAAAAAAAGTATAGAGCAAATGAACTTTTGTTTGTCCTGTGGGTCATTTGATGCCATGATCTTGCTTTCAGTTTGTTTCATAATGAAAAATGATTGTGTATGCCAAATTGATATGTAGGGGACTTGTGAATGATACGTACAAGATGGACCTCATTCTTATGCATCCTCCTAACTTGATTGCACTGGCTTGCATTGCGTATACAAAGACAAGGACACTACCTCATGGTTTGAAGAGCTTCGCGTTGACATGAATGTTGTGAGTTTGAATCTCTTAAGTTTTATTTCTTTTTCATATCTATACCCACTGCATAAGCCTAAAGAAGATTATCTTTGTTTTTCCTTGTATGTCTCTTAGGCCCTTATGGCTGGACTTGCTGCTGGTGCAGCAGAATCCCTTATAAGCTCTCCATTTGAACTTCTCAAACTACGTTCACAGGTGACCACTGCTTCTCGCGTTTCATCCTCTGCATACATTAGAGTAGAGCCAGCTGCTTCACCTGTAATTGAAAGGTTACTAAAAGGATATAACCTAGATAAGTGAGTCTTGAGCGAGTATGTTGGCCTTTTGTCCACCTTAACCACCAAGCATCCCAATATGGCAGCCGCCTAGCAAGAGTACCCATGGATGATGATTGGGTTTGGCAAGCCACCTTCTATATGTGATGTAAAGAGACCATCAGACATCATTTCTTTGGAAGGTTGGTAAGAACTATGGAGAGGGCTCCGATCTAGAATTGCTCGAAATTTCTTTTATGCAGGCATATTCTTTTCTAGTTGGCAATTCATGCACCGAGCTATGCTTGACTGGAAGGCAGTAGAGATGGATCCTGAACCAAGGTCTTGAAACTCAGTTCCACTTATCTCTCAAGGATATATATGATTGGGAAATTTTCATTGCTTATATGTGAGTGAACTATTAAAGATATCTTGCTAAATTTTATTACAATCCAGGTATCTTCCTTAAAAAGGATTTGGAATATGAAAGTAGTAGATAGCTTTATCCTTATTATTATGCCAATTTCCCTTGATTCTTTCTCTCTTATCACTGTAGAATTTTCTTTAGACCTACAGATTAGTTTTTCATATGATTTATCAATTGAAAACTGTCAATTATTCCTATTTTTATTTTCAGGGTACTTGATGTGCATTCTTGAAGAGAAACTTGATGAAATGACCTTAGCAAGGCTTGAAGATTTTGAATATGTTGTGAGTTCATTCTCCATTAAATGCTTAAGTCATCCAATTGCACAATGAGGATGAGGTTGAATATGATGTTGATGTGTCTGCTGATTTGGATAATACCAATTATTTGGTATCCAGAAACTAGATGGATAACTCAATAAATTCACTTATTGAGAGTTTCCAGGCCTTGATTGCAATCGTTGCTAGCTTGGAAATCAGCCGCCGTGGGATTTGGAATTTTTTTAGGTATGCTGTGTTCTTTTTCCTTACTCTAACATTTGTAACATGAAGCAGAAGAATCCAATGACATACCTGATGGAACACTGCTGATCTTTTACAGGCAGAAACGGTTTCTGATGGATTCGTGCTCAATGTTGTGCAAATGGAGGACTTGGCATCACCAAACAGAAGCGGGGACTACAACTGTGGAGTCCCTAAATGCTTGCAACTGGATTCGCTGGAGAAGGAGATGGATGTGTGTTCAACATCTGAATTTTTTTAGGTATGCTGTTGGTACTTTTTTTTTAGTCTAATATAGCAAAACTAAGTTTGCTTGTAAACTTAAGAGTGGTTTGGAATATCACAATGCTGGCTTATAACATTAGACACAGCTTTTCCTTAAGATCTTACCTAATGGTTGGACTGAGCAATTGTTGATGAAACCAAAAAAATGGGCAGAAGTACAGCCCAAGTGCCATAACTTGGCACCGGGGGACACTTAAGTGCCATAACTTTAAAATGGTACAGTTGAGTGCCAGTTTTGAAGTAAAATGGGACACTTAAGTGCCACTCAGGCGAAGATCCGGCCAAATGGCTTACTTGGCGACTTTCCGGCGAGTTTGGTCCAAAACGGTGTCGTTTTGCACGACGTGGCGGAGAAAATGCAAAAAACAACACCGTTTCGTGTCTACGTGTAAATAATAATACAAAAATTAATTAAATTAGATTTAAAATCAATTTATTTAAAATATTCAAAAAAAAAAAAATTAAAAAATTAAGAAATCTTAAAAATTAAGAAAAATTTTAAAAATTAAGAAATTTAAAAATTAAAAAAAATTATAAAAAGGGGAGCCCTCAGCCGCCCCGTTCGACCTCCCCCCTTTTTAATTTTTTTAATTTTTCAAAATTTTTCAAAATTTAAAAAAATTATTTTTAAATCTAATTTAATTAATTTTTATATTATTATTTACACGTAGACACGAAACAGCGTCGTTTTTGAATTTTCTCCGCCACGTCAACCTGCAAACGACGCCGTTTTGGACCAAACTAACCGGAAAATTGCCACGTCAGCCATTTGGTCGGATTTTCGCCGGAGTGGCACTTAAGTGTTCCATTTTACTCCGATATTGGCACTTAAGTGTACCATTTTAAATTTATGGCACTTAAATGTCCCTCCGTGCCAAGTTATGACACTCCAGGTGTCCCAACCTCCAAAAAAACAAGAAAAAAAAAAACCTGTAGGAACCTGGAACCGACCCCGGAACCTGTGACAGGGTAAGTTCCAGGTGTTAGGGAAATCCCTTATGATGTTTTGAAGATGATAAAATAAAATCAAAGGCTACTAACATGTTTGATGGTTGAGTAATAGACCATGCAGATGTTAGAACATATAGAGGATATTATCAAAGTCAGAAGACGGCCAGAAGATTGAACATAACATATGTCCAGAGTATATTTTGAAGATTGCCAGATTTCTGTATCAAAGTCTGAAGACTGCAGACTTCTGTGTCAAAGTCTGAAGACTGCCAGACTCAAGACTTAAAGTCTGAAGATTGCCAGACTCAAGACTCAAAGTCTAAAGATTGTCAGACTCAAGACTCAAAGTCTGAAGACTGCCAGACTTTAGTGTCAAAGTCTGTTCTACATCAGAAGTCTGCTCACTCTAACTAATTCCAGACTGAACGTGAATGATGAACCAGAAGACAGACTCTATGCTGAAGCTGAACTGGGTACAGACCTTAAAGCTAAATCTGTTCAAAAGTAGATATGTTCAGACCCAGATTGCAAAGTCTATCGCATCTCAAACTCAGATTGTAAAGTCTATTGCTCTCAGACTTTACATCCAGAATTCGACAGAACGTAACTCAAGCCCAATCATATAATGGCTAGTGATCTGGTTTGGATTCCACATCAAGATTGATTTGATTGATTCAATCTAATTGATTGACGATTGGATCTTGAAGACAAGAACTTTCTGTACGAAGAAGCTTTACTTATGGAAATCAAGATTCCGTTTGTATGGGCGATCGGAATCATTTTGAGATTCTACCTTTGTCACTCAACGACTACCAAATCTTCTAGATACGGAGTTGTCCAATGGGTATATTGGAAGACGATTCTCCGGGATGCTGTCCAACAGCTAGTTTGGAAGTGGAGGAGTATTTAAGGAGATGAAAGACCGATGAGCAAGTAAGAGACGGAGCGTAGAATTTATAATTCCAAAGTCTGAGCGACCTTCGATCATACACTTGTCTTTGAAGAGCTTAAATGTTTGTGATCGTGAGAGAAATACCAAAAGAGTGACTTAGTGAGATAGTGTGATCTACTACTAAGTGTTTGCACTCAAAGTTGTAATCTCTTGTTGATTGCATAGTGGAATCCAGCCAAGAAGGCTGTTGGCGTGGGAGAGTGGACGTAGGCTTGGATTAAGCCGAACCACTATAAACATTGTGTTCTTATTCTCTTCCTTAACTCCTTTATTTTACTTGAAGTTTATTTTAAACACCTATTCACCCCCTCTAGGTGTTCATACTAGCACTCTCATTTGGTATCAGAGCCAAGTGCTCGGTTTATAAAAGTATTTTTACTTTTGAGCTAAAGATTCTTTATGGCTAGTATCTTGGCACAAGGACTTATGGAAGGGCAAAGCAACACAAGGCCACCATATTTTGATGGAAAAGAATACGACGTGTGGAAGAACAAAATGAAAGCATTCCTAAGATCCAGAGATCTCTTGCAATGGGATGTTGTGGAAAGAGGAATCAATCCCACTATTGCGTCTACATCAAATAAGAATAGCAAAGACAAAGAAATGAAACTCCCGCTCCTATGTCTCGGATGGAGATGTCCAAAAGAGAAGCGCTTGATGCAAAAGCTATTTATTCTTTATATTGCGAATTGTAACCTGTTGAATATAACATAATCTCTTCATGTGAAACAGCAAAAGAAGTTTGGGATAAACTTCATGTTACATATGAAGGGACCGATCGTGTAAAAGAGACAAAAGTAAACTTCCTGCTCGGCAAATATGAATCCTTCAAGATGAAGCAAGGAGAGTCGATTGGAGATATGTTCGATCGTTTTACTGAAATTGTAAACGGTTTGGCATATCAAGATCATCCAATTTCTTCCCCAATGAAGATCAACAAACTCTTGCGAGGTCTCTCAAAAGATTGGAATCATGTCAAGACCTCAATTCGGGAAACTCAGAGGATTATGCCACTTTCCGTTGATGAATTGATTGGCACTCTTCAATCCTATGAAGTGGAACAACTCAACGATGAAGATCCCGAAGGTAAGAAGTCCATCGCTTTAATATCTAATGCTGTTTTTGATGAAACAGACTCAGAAAATCACTTGGACGACGAAGAACTTGCTTTTATGATCAAGAAATTAAAAAAGTCAAGTACAAAAGGAAGCAAATTCAGTGGAAGAAGACAATACCAGCATAATGGACAGAAAAGAAAAATGAAAGAAGTTGATGAGCAAGGAAATATATGCTTGACGGCACATTCAGAATCTGAGTTTGACTCAGACACAGACTCAGAATCAGAGTCTGACTTAGACACAGACTCAGAATCAAAGTCTGACTCGGACACAGACTTAGAATCCGATGAGGAATCGAGGTAAGCTATTCAAAAATTCCTCTCAAAGTTTCAAAGTATATAAATGAGCTTTGCTTAAATCTCAAATCTTCTCTTAAAAGGATCTCCGAACTTAAAAAGGAGAATTCTCAGCTTAGGCAATATGATCTTTCTCAAAAAGAAAAGTTTGAAATTTTGCAAAAAGATTTTCTACAAACAAAAGAAAATCGAGATTTGCTTGTTAAAAATATGATTCTTTGAAGAAAGAATTTTCAAATATTTCAACAAAATTTTCAAATGGATCAAAAACATTAGAGCATATTCTTTCTAAACAAGTTCCTTACTATAATAAGTCAGGACTTGGTTTCAATAAGGAAAATAATTCTTTAATTGAATTTCCTAAAGTAAAAGAGAGACTTAGACAAAGACCTTCAAAGACATTTTACAAAAATCATTTTCAAAAAGTGTTTGTAAAACCTATTGGTTAAAATGCCCTCAAGTGTTCAAATTGTGGAGAATCGAATCACTTTGAGAATGAATGTCTTAAAGTCTGGAGACCTATTAAGAAAAATTGGGTAAAAACAACATTTTCTACTAACTCTCATGGACCCAAGAAAAAATGGGTACCAAAGAAAAGATGAGTTATTTGTGTAGGATATAAAGAAGAAAGAAGAAAGAGGATTTGGTAAGGAATTTTGTATTCTCAATTTGATTTGGGCAATAATTCTCATTATACTTGATATTCAATATATCCTTGGTATTGAGATTTTATAATGATCATATTTTGCTTTATTGAATAAAGAATCGTATGATTTGTTTTTGTGATTTGTGAGTTGAGATTTGATTTAGTACGTGTGATTATTTGAGATATTTCAGATTATTTTGTCTAATTTTATACTCTCAGATTTAATCATATTTTGCAAAGTGAAAATCTATTTTACGTGATGATGCAAGATATTCTTAGATATTCAAAGATTTTATTCTCTCTGTTTTTATCGTACTATGACTAAGTGAGAATTTATTTTTCAAAATATCATTGTGCATAATATTCTTTATTCGAATACTTTGTTATGATGAATTAAGAAAGAATATTTGTTTATGGAGATTTTATATTTTGCTCTAACGTCATGGAAGGATCCAAATTGATGGATACCAAAAAGGAAATGAGTTTATTGCAGGAAATTCAATAAGGCAAGAATGATTGCGAATCTACGTAAATTTTGGTACAATCAGAAATTATCTCCTGCGACAATTGGTAATGATTTTTTTTAATCAATGGTATATTGCAAACATATACCATAGGTAAGAGAATATTTTTATCATCCCACCTTGCAAATCTCTACGTGCATTTATTATGATTTTGGATGATTGTTTATATCTTTTGTCATAAATATAAGATATTGCAATTTTAGCACGTGACAGAAATATCTATTTTCCTTTTGCAAAATGCATATCTGAAATTTATGCTCAAAGAAATCTCTTTGATCTTGAAAGATACGATTGCATATTTATGGATATTCTTGCTATATTCTTAGAAGATATATTCTATCTAGCAAGTTTGATCCACAAATCAAAGGAAAATATTACGTGACATTTTTGCAAAGATGATTATCTATTATACAAGAATTTGCAGGTATCAATGGAATCTTCCATATGGATTTTGGAAAACTCGATCAGAAAACCATGAAGATTTTATTTATCTTCTGGAGGTTCAAAGATTCCATTCCTTATGTAAAAAAAAATTTTTGCAAATTGTTGAGGAAGGTTGAATGTGTCTATTCAACTTATTTATTTGAAGAAATGGCATTATATTTGATATTATTTTGGAAAAAATTGATGCAAGTTGAATTCGAGAAGAGCTTGATTGAAGAAAATAAATTTTTGCCTCGAATTTCAAAATGCAAATGATCATTGCAGATGTTGTTGCTACAAAGGAAATACTATAAAAATATTATGTTCAACGTGCATAAGCAACAATTGTTTATATTGCAAATATTGTCATAATCACAGGGGGAGAAAGCAAATCCAAAAGAAAAGGAAAAGAATCGTGATCATCTCAAAAAGGCAACAAATTGAGGGGGAGCTTTGATCAATTATGGAAAAATCATTTTTGATTGATCGTGATCTTGTTATGAAAAGAAGGAAGGTAAATGTGTCAGAATTGTTAAGATCTACAAAATCCGGTTAGTCCATTTTTTATTACATTTTGTCATTAACAAATCTCTTATTGATATTATCATTTTATTATGACAAAAATGGTATGTAAATTTTATGATGCATCCATGATTTTTATTGGATATTTGCCGATATAATCGAAGTGAGCTATATTGCATATTTTAATATTCGATAAAAGCTGATTTTTGGAAATTGTGATTCATGCAAGATATTTGTTATCATTCTCTATGTGAATCCATTATTATCGCTTTTTGATTATGACAAAAAGGGGGAGAAGATATGAATATGCATATGTGCTGATTGGTTGATATTATTTATTGCATAATATTGAGCTGCGATTATTTTCTATATATTATTATGCTCAATCTATTTGTTATCTTATGATATCCTTTGATTTAAATTAATAAAAGCGTGTTTACAAATCTGTATATTCAGAGATTGTTTTGTCATCATCAAAAATGGGGAGATTGTTAGGAAAATCTCTTATGATGTTTTGAAGATGACAAAATAAATCAAAGGCTACTAACATGTTTGATGGTTGAGTAATAGATCATGCAGATGTTAGAACATATAGAGGATATTATCAAAGTCAGAAGACGGCCAGAAGACTGAACGTAACATATGTCCAGAGTATATTTTGAAGATTTCCAGACTTCTGTGTCAAAGTCTGAAGATTGCCAGACTCAAGACTCAAAGTCTGAAGATTGCCAAACTCAAGACTCAAAGTCTGAAGACTGCCAGACTTTAGTGTCAAAGTCTATTCTACATCAGAAGTCTGCTCACTTTGACTAATTCCAAACTGAACGTGAATAATGAACCAGAATACAGACTTTATGCTGAAGCTGAACTGGGTACAGACCTTAAAGCTAAATCTGTTCAAAAGCAAGTATGTTCAGACCCAGATTGCAAAGTCTATCGCATCTCAGACTCAGATTGTAAAGTCTATTGCTCTCAAACTTTACATCCAGAATTCAACAGAACGTAACTCAAGCCCAATCATATAATGGCTAGTGATCTGGTTTGGATTCCACATCAAGATTGATTTGATTGATTCAATCTAATTGATTGACGATTGGATCCTGAAGACAAGAACTTTCTATACGAAGAAGCTTTACTTATGGAAACCAAGATTCCATTTGTATGGGCGATCGGAATCATTTTGGGATTCTACCTTTGTCACTCAACGGCTACCAAATCTTCTAGATATAGAGCTGTCCAATGGGTATATTGGAAGACGATTCTCAAGATGCTGTCCAACATCTAGTTTGGAAGTGGAGGAGTATTTAAGGAGATGAAGGACCGATGAGCAAGTAAGAGACGGAGCGTAGAATTTATAATTCCAAAGTCTGAGCGACCTTCGATCATACACTTGTCTTTGAAGAGCTTAAACGTTTGTGATCGTGAGAGAAATACCAAAAGAGTGACTTAGTGAGATAGTGTGATCTACTACTAAGTGTTTGCACTCAAAGTTGTAATCTCTTGTTGATTGCATAGTGGAATCAAGCCAAGAAGGCTGTTAGCGTGGGAGAGTAGACGTAGGCTTGGATTAAGCCGAACCACTATAAACATCGTGTTCTTATTCTCTTCCTTAACTCCTTTATTTTACTTGAAGTTTATTTTATTCCGCATATATTTGCCAAGATTTATTTTAAACACCTATTCACCCCCTCTAGGTGTTCATACTAGCACTCTCACCAAGTTCCAAGCGGAACCTGTAAGGATCTAGGAACCGCTCACCCCTAATCACGACTCCTCTTTTGGTTCATATTCTTTGCAAAGGGTTGCCAATTTGGTCCTGTTTGGGCAATCCTTTGCCATATGTGGGCCATCACAAAAGAAACATTCATAAGTATGTACCTTCCTTTGTCCCCCACTACTCGACTCCGTGTGAGTTTCAGAAGGGCCAACCAGTGATTTGCCTCTATTTAGGCAATTGAATCTTCCCCGATCTCTCCCACCATTGGCCTTGTCCTTTGGACGAGAATCTGACTTGGATGTGGAAGGCGCCTTGTACTCTACAAGGGATTTGGCCACAGTTATGGATTTTGTAAGGTCTCTCATGTTGAACCGTTTCAATTCTTGCTTGGCCCATGGCTTGAAGGGATTTGGAATAGCAGCTTCAAAAACAACTTCACGTACCCTTGCACAGTGCCTTTCTACTCAAGACGCTTTAACTTATCGTCAGCTTTCTCCTTCGCATAAGCGGGATAGAAGTTTTGTCGAAACTCCTCGACCAACCTATCCCAAGTTGTGATAGGATCCCCCCACACTTATCATCCGATCGACGATGCCACCACAACAATACATTATCACTTAAGTATATGGATGCAGTATTCACCCATGATTGGTGGTCGTTGATCCCTATGGCTTGGAAGTAACGTTTCATATACCATAGGAAATTGTCCATGTCTTTGGCCACTCATGAGCTCTTGAACTCCTTTGGCTTTATCCGTCTGTGGAGTAGCTTGCGCGATGATCACCCCGTTCACACATGCCACTTCTGATTCAACAAGCTTCCCCTGAGCTCCACTATTTCCGTGCACATTGCCGCCATCATGACTTCCAAGGACTTGTCTTGTTGTAGGAGTTTTTCCTTCAAGGTCCCCGGCAACTTGCCTTAGAGCTCCATATGCTGGCCTTGAGCTTTTGCATCTCTGCCACAGGCTCCTATTTCCTAGTATCCACTTCATCAACGGTCTGGGTTAGGTCATCAATCGATCCTTAGACTTCAGTGACCAACAACTCTAGCTTCGTCATGCGATCCTTCAAGTCTCCCATAGGATCCCTTGAACTTGAAACAACACAACTCTTCTTTCCCTTCGCAACACCCTTCTCAACGTTCCTCCCACAATCATCATGATCATCACCCATGATGAGCGCTTCATCAAATTGTGGATTAGCCATTGAGCTTGGAAAGAACTTTGCTCCAATACCTCTTGTTACGGGCTGATCAATCTTACATTCTCTAATCCATTCGGCCTTATGATTTCTCCCAAGCAACTTTTGTCACACTCAACTCACAAGGATTTTAGAGAGAAGCTCTAGATTTCTATTTCACTTGTGAATAAGTTGATATAATGAGAGGGAGGAGACCCTTATATATACTCCTAAGTTCGTTGCCTCAAAAACTTTAAACAAAGACAATTATCCAACTAAATTGAAGTATAGCCATTGAAAGTACATTGCATTAAATAAAGAAGCTCTTGTCTAGAAAGGTATATCAATCAAATGTAGTTACAGTAATTCATCGTGTAGGACTCGTGTATGATAATGGATCCGACCCAATGGTCCTGGGTGCATGAAAATAGAATTGCCGGTCAACAAACATGTTTTGTAAATAGATTTGCCAGAGAACATGTATATTCCATTAATAGATTGGAATAACATTTAAAATTTTACCTAAATAATGTGGTTAAAGGGTTAAGAGAGGTCTTATTTTGCATCCTATAATAATAATAATAATAATAATAATAATAATAATAATAATAATAATAATCATCATCATAATAAATAAATAAATAAATAATCATAATAATCATAATAATTACATTCCAGTTTAAAAGTTACTTAGCATTGTCCTATGACTAGCCTATTAATCTTTCTAGAAAATAACGATGCGTTTAACTATACTTTTATAACCATCAGCCAAGCCCCTTCTTTCAATTTTTTATCTTCGTACGGAACTACTGTGACAAGTGTATCTTTGGATGCCGATATCATTCAACCAAATACCGTCATATATTATCAGAAAATTCTTGAGACTATTGTAAGTTTATTTTCTTTCAATAATTTTAATACATCTTTATATGGCACAAATTGGATTATAACATGGTACACGTTGCATCACTGTAAAATGACCACCTCCCGATGGATCACCTAGAATAGCAAACTCTCTCTTTTGTTCACTTTTTCGCTGGTATGTTATCTTGTTCTTTGATCTTGGTAGATAGATTGTGGTCACCAGGCAATCGGGCCCGGTGGTTTGAGTACTAATCCAAGCCATATCTGCATGAACCAGACGCACAAGATCACAATAAATTGTAACCATTAGACGGTGTTAGTCTCATATAAAGCCCACATAAATCGACGTTGGAGATACATTAAGGTTATTTACATGTGGAGCATGTTATTATTATTATCATTATTATTATTATTATCATCATCATCATCATCTTTTGTTTGTTTGCAAGGCCGGCCCAACTGGGTCCGAAGCCAGCATTACGAAATGGTCCCTTCGCGGGTTAATCGAAGCTACTTTTCCTTGATATTTGTGAAGACTTGTTACTTTCATTTGGTCTCAGCCAGCATTACGAAATGGTCCTTTCGCGGGTAAATCCAAGCTACTTTATCTTGATTTTTGTGAAGACTCGTTACTTCCATTTGGTCTCAATAGAAGAGAGGCTTATGGCCCGTTTGTTTTCATTTTTTTTTTTTTAACAAAATTTCTGTTTTTTTTTTCCAGGAAAAAAAAACAGAAACGCGTTTGCTTTGCGTTTTTGTTCCAAATCTATTTTTTTTTTGTTCAGGAAACACATTTGGAAACAAACGAAACAAAAAAACATGTTTCTTTTTTTCGAACAATTTTTAAGAACAAATTTTATCTCTCTCTCTTTTTCCTCTCTTTTTTTTTTTCTTTTCTTTTTCTTTTTTCTTTGGCCGGTCGCCGGCCTCGGCCATAGCCGGCGACCGACCGTCGAGGGCCGGTGACCTCGCCGAAGTGTCGCCGACCCCTAACAAGGCCGAGCGTCGCCGGCCCCTGGTGAGGTTCGGCCTCGCCTTGGTTGGGCGAGCTTGGGCGAGCCCAGATCCGGCGAGCCCGAGCTCGCCCAGCCACCGGCGAGGCTCAACGGCCTGGTGGTGGCCCGGCGAGCCCGAGCTCGCCTAGCCACCGCCGAGGCTTGACGGCCTAGCGATGGCCCGGCAAGGTCGAGCCTCGGTGAGTGGGTGAGCTCGAGCTCGCCCAGATCTGGCGAGCCCGGGCTCACCCAACCTTGCCCTACCGAGCCTCACCGATGCGGGGCAAGGTTGGGCGAGCTCGGGCTCGCCGAATTTGGGCGAGGTTGCCGGCCCTCGTCGGCTGGTCGCCAGCCATGGTTGAGGCCGGCGACCAACCAAAAGAAGAAAAAAAAGAAAAAAGAAAGAAAAATAAAATAAAAATATTAAAAAATTAAAAGAAACAAAAAAAAGAATACAAATTTACCAAACGTGTTTCTGTTCATTTTTTATTCTCGGAACAAGTTTACCAAACGTTTTCTTCTATTCAAAAATTGTTCCCCGGAGCAGAAATAGTTTTTTCTATTTTGTTCCCCGGAACAATTTTTGAACAGAAACGTTACTAAGCGCACCATTAATGGACTTTACACCAAATATAACAAATGATTGTTCGAAAGAGTATTCTTTTATCAAAATAATTTGGTGATGACTTTCATCTTCGTCAATTTTCTTTTTGGTTATAAATCCTCAATATATTTGTTGAGTGATTAAACATTGATTTGAATATAATAGATTCCATCTCAACGTCTCACATTCAGAATAACCTTACTAGTGATCCTATGTATGGAACTTGACTAGATGCATGTGAATCGATGAATTGCTTGCATCCATGACATTTATTAAAGTTGAATAGTTCGGATATTTTATATTGTCAGAAAAAAGAAGAAGCTAGTGACTTATTTTTTACTATGTGTCAAGGTTTTCAGGTTTTTGATAGCAAATCAATTATCCTTTTGGTATGATATAATTTCAATCAAAATTAAAATAAAATCTTTGTTCTATTCACCGCCTAAGAAGGGTCTTCTCCTATAAGTGATCTTAATTTCTACACATAGCATCACTAATAATTTAGAGATTTTGATCTAACACCGCATGCTATTCAATCAAGTAAATTTTCAAATATTAAGAAGGCACCACCCTTATGATACTCGTTAAGTAATCAAACAAAATAATATATTGATAAATTTTAATACTGATTTTTTTATTGTAATATATGTAAGCAATTGTATAAATCAAATACCTTTTCATAAAGTGTACCTAACCGTTGCTCTTACTAACTCACTAACAATATTTCATATGTTTATTTAGGGCAATATCTAACACGTCTTCTCTCCAACTGTATACTCACAATAAAAATCTAATAAAAACACCACAACCGCAAAAAATTTCTCTATAGATACAATTCTATGTAGTTTTTTTTTTTTTTTTGACAAGTAAGCTGCTTTCATTACTAACTGAAGTTCGGAACACATACATCAAGAGTATCAATACAAAGTAAATCCAAAAGAGCAGATGAGGGATTGGTAATCCAATTCCGTGGTAGACAGCCTCACCAATGAGATTTGGCTAACCAATCCGCTACCTTGTTGGCAGCACGATTGCAGTGGGCTAAGCTAATACCCGAAAGACTCGCCATTTTCAGTTTGGCTCGATCCACTAGAGGTCGCACAACCCAACTTGACGGAGCAGAGGAGAGGACGCTTTCCACCAGCGTAAAGCAGTCAGACTGAATGAGGAATTTATTTTCTACACTGCGTGGAGATAGCTTAGAAGAAATAAAGTCTAGGGTTTCTACCAAAACTATGGCCTCCGCTTGTTCCGCTGAACTCACCTCGACGTGTTTGGCAAACCCATCCCATATCCTGCCAAACGAATCTCTGCAGACGCATGCTATAGCAGCTCGAGGAGAAGGGCGACAACTCTGCGATGGACTAGAGGCTCGGCCATCCTGCGACCCTGTTGGATCGAGGCCCTGATCCGGATCTGTGTTGCCTGCAGCCCGTCGAAGAAGGAAGTCAGATCTGGGAGAAGCAGCGATTTCTCCTTTGGCATTACTATTGGTTGGGTGATTTCTGGCGTTTATCCTTCCGGCCGATCTGCTAGTGGGGAGAATGGGGGTGTCGGTTGGGTAGCTGTTGTTACAATTCTATGTGGTTGACACGTGCTTATTTTCCTACTAGATAATTAAAGAGCAGAAAAAGTGACGGAATGTGAGACCACGTTGAACTTGCCGCTCTTCGCCAAAATTCTAAGTAATAAAGAGTTGTCAACAACTTATTTAGTTCACAAGAGAAAGCGTGCTTTCATTTGATTATCTAGCAATTACATACTACACTCATCTAGTGGGCATAGTTCATTATATCTTTTCGAAAAATTAGATTATACACCGTCAATATAATTTTTCTTTTCTTTTTATATGAGTAGCCTCATCCATTCTTGATTTGAGCATGATAGTTATCCATTCTATTATGACATGCAGCTATACTATATTAATCCAGCATTTTCAGTTTTCCAAGATTATAAAACACCCACAGAAGTAGTGTAACTAAATGAACAACGATCTCGCATGAGAAGAGCTCATTGACTAAATATAGGAATACATATCCACGGTGCTGCGAAAGTCATCATCATCTTTTTTTGGGTGCTGCTTTTTCTTGCGAGACATTATGTGGACCACCCGAAATTGGGCCCGGTGGTTTTACCGCGGATCCAAGCCACACTTACATGAACTGGATGCACAAAGTTCCAATGAATTTCAACTATTAAATGATGTCGGTCTCACACGGTACCCGGTGAATCGACGTTGGAAATCCACTAGGCTCATATACATGCTTTCGTGCTTTTAATGTTTTCTTAGGTGTGGGTCAGGCCAATTGGGGCCGAACCTAGCAGAAAGTGAAAAAAGCCTCTTCACATATTAGGTACTTTTCTATGTTTTAACTTTTGTGGCGTTACACATGTCATCTTTATTTGGTCCCAATATATGGGCGTAAAAATTTTGCATCTAACATCAAAAGTGTCGGTTTGAAACTCAGTGATCAAAATAATTTGATATCTTAGCCAAATCATTTTGTTTTAACATCTTAAATTATTGGCTCAGTGATTTAACGTTAAATTTGGATGCGATAGATTCTGTTACGGTTTATCACAATAATCTCGCCAATCACCCCTTGTATGGAGCTTTACTAGATGCGTATCTGTGCATTGTTGACAATTTGTTTAAGTCAAATATTCTGGATCCTTTATACTGGAAAAAAAGAAGAAGTTAATTCCTTTTTTGGACTAGTGTTAAGTTTTTCAGGGTTGTGAAGCAAGTCAATATCCCTTTTAATTTAGGAAAATTTCAATCAAAATTAAAGGCTGGCCTTATTTCCACCTTCATTATAGCTAAGACACTCCTTTTTTCCAATGAATTTACCGAAACATGTTTCTCCTTTTATCAAGCTAACCCATTTCTTCTTTTGTGGAGCTAAACCACAAAACTACCTTTTATTTTTATCATTTCTCTTATCTTACAAGTTTCACAGTATAATGTCAAATTCCATCCAACAATATATAATATTATCCTACATCCTATTATCACTTTGCCTAAAAAATATCGTTAATTTTAATTAATGATCTCATATTTTTAATCACAGAAGTTACATAGAATGTTAGAAATTTCTAGTTTTTTCAGCCTAGGAAAACAAATTAATTGCCTATTTTTTTATCAAATAGTTTGAGGGAAACTTTACTTCATGGTTTAAAGTTAAAATTCCATCTAATTATCTAGCCGATTTTGACATTATGGGTGTTTTCCAAAATAAGTTCATAGATTTTTAAAGTCAAACATTGTTGGTTTGTGCTTTCTATTGAGTTCACGTTATAACAAGAATTGCAAGATGAGGGTTGACAATCTATTTACATATTGTTCACTTTCAAAGTCACATCACATTTTTTCAGAAGAAAGTTTTAAGCATATGAAATTTTTAATCCACTTAACAGGAGATTGAATCTACAGTCGATATTAATTACTTTCTTCATTGTAGGATTAGAAGAGCAAGAAGCTTCATTTTTTTTTTTCCTTTATGTGCTTATAATTTGTTAATATTTAGATATGATCTAAATATAAATATTTTTGACATTTCATCTTGCTCCTAACAAATTAACCCTTTTCATATTTTGATCAATTTTTTTTTTCCATTTTTAATAAAGATCGGTTGGACAGTTAAATTGAATTTTAATTTTTGACTTTGAAATACAGTTTCGCTCATATGATCTGATAAAAAAAAATAGGCCATTAATTGTGTGTTCATTAGCTGTCATAACTAGAAATATCTTATGATTGAAAATACGAGACCATATATTAAAATTGACAAAATTGTCTAGGCTAAGTGATAACAAGATGCATGGTAAATCTATATTTTGTTGGGTGTAATGAAGCATTATTATTGTGAAATTGATGTGAGAGACGAGATAAATAAAGTCAAATTTGTGGGTTAGCTTGATATAAAAAGAAACAATAAATTGAGGAGAGAGAGAGAGAGAGAGAGAGAGAGAGAGAGAGAGAGAGAGAGAGAGAGAGTATTTCGGTAAGTTAACTAGGAAAAAAGAGTGACTTAGGCAAAATGGGAGTGATAATAGCGCCACCCTAAATTAAAATACAATAATTGTTCTATTCACAGCAAGTTAACTAGGAAAAAAGAGTGAGTTAGGCAAAATGGGAGTGATAATAGCACCACCCTAAATTTAAATACAATAATTGTTCTATTCACAGCATAAGAAGGGTCTTCTCCTACATGTGATCTTAATTGCTATGCATACTAGACTGTAGTTTAGAGATTTAAATTGCACCTACATGCGATATCACATATATTTTCACAAATTAAGATGTTGTCATCCCTACGACTTTTAAATTGCACCAACATGCGAAGCATGCTTTTAATGTTTTCTTCGGTGCGGGTCAGACCAAGTGGGCTCAAAGCTAGCATGAAAGCGAAAAGGACTCTTCACATGTTAGGTACTTTTCTATTTTTAACTTTTGTTGTGCAACACATGTTAACATTGTTTGATCTCGATAGATAGGTGAAATGGATTTGCATCTAACATCAATATGTGACAGTTCGCAAGGGGACTCAATGATCAAAATAATTCAATATCTTAGCCAAATCATTCTTTTTAAAAAGCCTTAAATAATTGGTTGAGTGATTAAACATTAAATTTGGATACAACAAATTCTATCACAATTTCTCGCCTTTGGAATAAGCCACCCCAGGCATGGAGCTTTACTAGATGCATATGTGTGCATTACTAACATTTTTTTTTAAAGTTAGATATTCAAGATCCTTTATATTGTATAAAAAAAAATGAAGTTTGTCGTGACCTTCTCAAAGCAGGTAGGACCACCTAGGGGTTTGGCCAATAGATAGTTAAGTTTATACTTAACTCGAGCTCTCTTAAACCCATATTAATTTGCAACTTAGGGTTTGAGTTTTTAACATGTAAACCATTTTCATTCAGAGTCGCCACTAATTAGTTTACGGTTGATTGATTAGAAACCCAAATAAAAGTCTGAGAGAAATACTTTATTCTCATGAACTAGAGATTTTAGGTACGGGAATTTAGGCTGCGCTCGTTTCACGGAAAATAGGCCATCTCTGGAAAACATTTTCCCATAAGTTATTTTCCAGGAAAATGGCTATATTTTCCGATATTCAGCTGAAACTTAAATTTTGAGTGGAAAAAATTTTCCACCTTTCGTTAACTAATTTAATTGTTTAGGAAAAATTATCAAAAAATTGAATTTTAATATTTTTAATTGACCAAAAATATTTGTATTTTTAAAAAATACAATTTTTTTATTATCTTCCACCGTTCATTAGTTTTATTTTTTCTTTCTTTTTCTTTTTATTTTTTCATTTTCTTTTCCTTCTCCTTCCTCCTTCCTCCTCCTTCTTCCTCCTCCTTCCTCCTTCCTCCGCCGCCGCACGCCTGACGATGGCTGATTGCCCTGCGGCCGACCAAGATCCGGTCACCAGATCCGGCGAGCTCGAGCAAGATCAACTCGAGGCTCGGGCGATCTCGCCCGAGCTCGGCTGGAGGTTCGTCGGGCTCGCGAACCGCGAGCTCGCCGGATCTGGCGGCGGAGCTCGGGCTCCCGATCCAGGCGAGCCCGAGCCCCGCCCAGCTCGCCGGATCTGGCAAGGCCAAAGCTCCGCCCAAGCCGGCGAGGCTCCGCCCGCCCGATCCGCGAGGCCCGAGCTCACCGAGCTCGGGGGAGCTGGGCTTCCACAAATCGAGCTAGGCGGAGCCTCGCTGGCCCGGGGCGGAGCTCGAGCTGGCTCGCGACCGCGGCTGGTCGCCGATCGCCGGTCGCCGACCGCTATCGGGGCCGGCCACTGGCCAAGCTAAGGAAGAAAGATGAAAAGGAAAGAAAGAAAACAAAAAATATAAGGTTGAAGAAGTTATGGAAAATGTTTTCCACTTTTCAAAAGTGGAAAACATTTTCCTTATCTTTGAAGGTAGTTTTTACTATTGATGGAAAACATTTTCCTTGAGTAGTTGATTTTTCATGAAACGAACACTGGAAAATCTGAATGTCCGCAGATTGTCACGATTTTCTTCAAGAAAGATTACTAGACTTATGTTACAATTATGGATGACTACTTGAGGATGACGAGGGTGTTTGTGCTTAGGCTCAATTTTGATGCTGTTGTCAAGATTAGGCAGTTAAGATCTTTGATAGAAAAAGAAACTGGTAAGATGATCAAGCAAGTATAGACTAATAGTAGCATAGAGTTTTGCTCGAAGCTGTTATAGTGAAACACCGCACTAGTGCTAATAAGCCACAACATATTGTAGAATTGATGAGCAAAATATTATTAGAGATGACCCATAAAATGA
Organism: Eucalyptus viminalis; assembly: GCA_014182385.1. NCBI lineage: Eukaryota > Viridiplantae > Streptophyta > Magnoliopsida > Myrtales > Myrtaceae > Eucalyptus > Eucalyptus viminalis. The sequence goes on from CM024528.1 coordinate 60,932,198, forward strand.
TGTCTAGTACTAGTATGGTTAGAGATTCTCAGTAGATGCATTTAGTATCGCGAGTTACCTCATAAATAGATCTTCATTGACTACGATTGGATATCGAACTCTCAAAGAAGTGTGGCCAGATAATGTTGTTGATTATTTTGTTATTAAATTATTTAGTTACCCATGTTATATTTGAGGTAGTGATGGTAGGTTCGATGGAAGAGTAAGAAAATGCATGATCCTAAATTATGCACAAGGTGAGCAAGGCTTGCCGTTGTGGTGCCCAAAATTAATTCACTTGTTGTCAGTAGAGAAATTGCATTTAACAAGTCTCTAATACTTTTGGCTATGAGTGATTATAGTAGTGTTCGTACAAATATGAACGATGTTCAGCTTAAGATGGAGTTATAACTAGAAACTCATGAGGTAGCGAGATTGTGCTTATAGTAAGATGGAGCATATAAAACCAACAGTTACTATGGCTGTTGATATTAATAAGACACGTGTTCGATCTCCTGATAAGTATGAATGCAACAATAGTTTTTCTTTATTTGTGGTAGAGGAGGTTATGTCGGAAAATCCTTGAGGAGTAATTAAAGGTGCAAGTTAGTGTTCTGATGAGGTCCATGGTTATGAACTTGAAAAATATCCGTAGTGGTTGAGCCCCTTGAGAGCTACGGAAGAGTAGTAGCGAAAATTTGGATTCTATCAAAGCAATTGCAACTTAGGTCATGATGTTGAGCCAAGGTGGAAGTTATTAAAATATATTTCAAGTTTGAGATCAAGTGAAAATTTGAATTTTGGAAACAAATAAATAAAAGAAGCAAGAAGAAATATAAAAATATCTCTTACACTTGTATTCCTATATAGACTTTGGCATTGGATTCCATGTGTTGGGAGGACTTATGGTGCGTTTGATTCAGCATTCTCAAAGGGCTTTTAACCTCCAAAGCTTCTTAGGAAAATACTTGATCGTTTGACAATCATTTTAAAGTATCTTTCAAGTGAAAGTCAACATTGGGAATGCCGAAATCCCAATGAGACTAGATTTGAGCTTTTTCAAAGATTTGACCAAATGCTGAAACTTTTTTTTTCCAAAACTATCATCACTTATTCTTCAAATTTCTAATTTTACCCTTGTTATTATTTTTTTAAATGCCAAATAATGCTAAAAGATCAAATTTATATAAATGCTAAAAAAATTAAATATATTTTGGTCTTTTTAAAAATATTTATATATTTGATTTTTTTAGCATTATTGTCAAAATTTATATTCAAAAAATTGCATACATTATTCTTTTCAATTTCAAACAAATAAAAATAAAAAATTACAATGAAGGATTTTTTTTTTTTTAAAATTATATATATATGTATTTTATTTTTTAGCATTATTTTCAAATTTATATTTAAAAAGTTGCATACATTATTTTTTCAATTTTAAACAAAGAAAAATTAAAAAAAATTTCATCGAAGGATTTGGTCTTTTTAAAAAATATTATATATATATATATATATATAGATGATTTTTTAGCATTATTGTCAAAATTTATATTTAAAAGTTGCATATATTATTTTTTCAATTTTGAACAAATAAAAACTAAAAATTCCAATGAAGGGTTTGGTCTTTTTAATATATATATATATGTATGTATGTATGTATGTATGTATGTATGTATGTATGTATGTATGATTTTTTAGCATTATTTTCAAATTTATATTTAAAAAGTTGCATACATTTTTTTTTTCAATTTTAAACAAATAAAAACTAAAAAAAAAAATTGACGAAGGATTTAGTCTTTTTTTTTTTAAATTATATATATGTATTTGATTTTTTTAGCACTATTGTTAAAATTTATACTTAAAAATTTGCATACATTATTTTTTTTTTTTCAATTTTTAGCAAATAAAAATTAAAAAATTCCGATGAAGGGTTTGGTCTTTTAAAAAAAAAAAATTATATATGTATTTGATTTTTTAGTATTATTGTCAAAATTTATATTTGAAAAGTTGCATATATTATTTTTTTTAATTTTAAACAAATGAAATTAAAAAAAAAATTAATACTAATCACCCAGAGGGCTTTTCAAATATGTTTTCTACCAAACAGCATTTCTTTCAAAATTATTTCTCAAAACATAGTTTACCAAATAATCTTTGCATTTGTCTAAAGTTTTTAATGCTAAATTGCTTTACATTTTTTCAATAAATTTTCAAAATACTGAACCAAACGCACCTTTAAAATAGGAATGTTGTTGGTTATCTTTATCCAAAAGATTCTAGACTTCAAGTATGGAGAAAAACAAGATACGTGAGTTTCCTCCTATGAGTTGGAGTAAGAGGGATATTGATTCCATGCCCATATATAGATATAAATACTTATTTTGTCTTGGAGGTGGGCGTGAAGCAAAAAGGTATTGGTGATGACTACACATCTATTTGTTTGGATTAAAATTCATTGAGATTTTCATCCTGTTGCCACACGTCATCTTGTCAATTACATTTTTGCATATATGAAATAGCCGGTTAAATTCTTATGGTAAAAATTTATGTATTATTTAATGAGGAATTGTTTGTATTATTAAATGTAATTCGGGTTGAGAAATATTTAAAGTTTTTGAGTAATTCAAGTGAGATTATAATATTTGCTGTATCGCTTGGTTTATATTAAAATTTGTTATTAGGCTTCCATGGAGATTCACGTAAATTTGGTATCTAATCCCTTTTTTTTATTCTATTTATTTTATCGTTGGATCCTTGATTTCGCAATAAATAATAATTTCCAAATTCAAAAGAAAAAGAGAGAGAATTCTAATGTGGAGATGATCATAATTATTTTATTGGGAATCCCACAATCTCTCTTTTCTTTGTCGTGTTGTTGAAAATGATTTCGAGATGACTTGTAAGTCTTCTAGCACTGTCACCAAGTCCTTCAACAGGAGAACAGGAGGCGGCGGGCTTGGAAGTTTCAATGAGCATCCGGGCCACGCTTGCATGAACCGGATACACAAAGTCCTGATGAATTTTAGCAGTTAGATGACATTAGCTTTTTGTGGACCCACATAAATCCACGGTCGAGATCTACTGGACTCATCTACATCCGGAGCAGCTTGTTAATATTCGGGTGCAGGGTCAGGCCAACTGGAAAGGGAAAAGGTCTCCTCAAAGGTTGTGCCTTTAGTTTGTGCGCGACAACTTGCGTCATATTAAATTATGTACGGAAAGCAATCGACAACCACAATGATAGCCAGAAGCTCGACGAGGGGAGGGGACTATAGCGCGGGACACTCCGGTCGCGGTCAAGAAATCTGGAGATATGCACAAGTCTCTATTGAGGGGGATTTCCAGCCAAATCGTGGTGTGTGGCACAAAATGGAGTAACCCAGTTATAAAATTGATAGATAAAATTCACCTTCAAATGGTCATAACACTTGTCACGAGGGAACGCTTGATTTAAATAATTTGGCTGGAATCAACGTGTTATAGCTCATTCGTTGGAATTTTAAAAGATCAGGTGCGTTTTACAAAGATTGAACCATCAAGAACCAATCAGTTCTCGACCCACAAAAGAAAAAGGAACCAATCAGTGGACAACAGCAGAATCGGCTCGACACTATTTCTTTAATATTTGGTAAGAGAGTGGAGACTTAATTATCGCATAAAATATGGAAGCTTTTGAGGCAACCAAAACCCCTGCCTCCCTCTCTCCCCTTCTCCTCTTCTCTCTCCACAAAGTCTACTCAGGGTCAAGGGAAGGCTACGGAGTGCGCCCGACAATCGACGTCGGCCTCAGTTTCCCTGACTTTTCTTCCCATTTCGTTCACACCAACCGACAGTTATCCTCCCACCAATAAACACAAGTGCGTGTCCAAGCAAACCTCTAGACATATACAGTTACGGAATACAAGCTCAGACGATCGGTTTGCATTGCAAGACTGGTTTTTTCCAAGATGGGGTTCAAATTTCGCACCATCAGTTTCTCCGGTACCAGTGAAGATGCTAGTAGCGACAACAACTCGGATCGAGGTGGTGGAAGGGACAACATGTTGAATCGAGGTCGAAGAGACAACATCTTGCGTATAGGTGGACTCGACCGGGTCATGTGGCTGGGGAGAGCCGGGAAGATAAACTTCAGACGAAATGGAGGAAAGCTCTTGAAACAGCAGGGAGTTCAAATCTTTACCAAGGGAGAGCTGGCAAAAGCAACCAACAACTATCATCACAATAATAAGCTCAGAGATGATCTTTTCAGTTCTGTCTATAAAGGGATAATAGCGGGAGACACCGTGGTCGTGGTCAAGAAGCCTAAAGATATGGATGACTCTATGAAAAATGAGGATCTCGAGTGCGAGCTTAAAATTCTGATGAATATAAGCCACAAAAATGTGGTGAAGCTCAAAGGCATATGCTTGACGACTAAAATACCATTGCTGGTTTATGAGTACATTCCGAATGGCACCCTCTTCCAACTCATCCATCAGAACAAGTGGACCATCTCGTGGGAAGACTGCTTCAAAATAGCCGCCAAAGCTGCTCTTGCACTCAATTATATGCACTCCAACATAGAACCCTCAATCATCCATGGCAACATCAACTCAGCGAACATATTTTTGGATCAAAACGACTCGGTAAAAATATCTGATTTTGGCACTTCGGTACTCATATCACTACATCATAGATCTATGGTAGCCGTTCAACAACAAAACTCGTTGGGCTACGTGGATCCAGAATATTTTATCACCCGTATGCTAACAACTCAGAGTGATGTATATAGTTTTGGAGTTGTCCTTGTGGAGTTGCTCACAAGAAAGCAACTTTGTGCTATTGGTCGTTTCGTCTCTTCTGTGAAGGGCGACATGCTCTCCGATGTCATAAACTTTGAGGGCGTTAGTGAAGATGATGTGGAGAGAGTAGCACGCATTGCTCAGATTGCAGTGCAGTGCTTGAACCAAAGTGGGGCGAACAGGCCGGCAATGAGTGTGGTGGCTCAAATACTTGCCTGACTGGGGATGGATTCAGCGTGTTCCTGCCGATCCTTTATTACAATGGTAACACGTCTATGAATAGTCCACAAAAGACTTCTAGGGTTGATTGTGTGTTCTGAATATATTTTATGTTTGCCGTTTGATTTGGACTTATATTTGTGCAAGGGTCTTGCAAGTTTAAGTGTGAGAATCTAATATATGTTATAACGTATTCAAAGCTATGCATTGAAGTAGACTTATAGGAGGCTGGGCATATGGCCTTCGACAATATCATGATCCCTCTTCCCGTTTATCTTTTCTTCTTTTTTATTATCTCTTTCCATTAACTTAGTTAATTGAATAAGAATTTTTTGTTCTTATCCAAACACTGAGAGGATCACAGGATGAAGAAAGAAGAATCAGGAAATCTACTTGATAATAACTTGATCGTGGGCTTAAAATTTTAATAAGAAAAATTACAATATGAAATTTGATCCGACAACCCTTCCGTCCAAAATTTGGGTACTCTCTCTCTTGTCACCGCCATTTTCCCCACTCTCCCAAACACATCATTACCAACAGTGAAATGAATAGGATGAAAAGCAAATAGTACCTTGTAGAAAAATAAAATTTAACAGAATTAAAGAGAACAGATTAGTAAGATTAATTTATTTTGGCTTTTATTTTATGAACAGAGTGCAGGACCTGCAGCATTCAGTGATGAGTGAAAAATATGATGTTGGCGAGAAAGAATAACAATTGCTAATTAAGATATTAAAACTTAACTAACAGTCAAATTAATAAAAGAAAGCTAAAATTAGTATAATCACCACAAATGAAAGACAAAAACAAAAAGTAAATGAAAGAAACCGCTTTTTTTGTTTGGGGGGGGTGGGGGTTGGGGGTTCTGGCGAGAAGCCTCATTAAGGGGGAGGGGAGACCAACCATACATTAAGGAGGAGAAGACATTCAAGAAAGGCAATTAATTGTGAAATTCACGAAAATTGTGAAAGGGTTCTTGGTGACACGCTGATTGATTAACAATTGATTTTGGAGGCAGCAATTATTGATGGGGAAAAGTACCAAACAAAGTTCTAAACCTGCCATAATTGTGTTCAATTATACCAATTTAGTCTTAAATATTTTAAGATTTTACCAATTGAGTTTATCCTATCAATTTTGAATGGAAATTGCTAAAATGTATACCAATCGTCCTACATAGCATGGTTGGTGCTGGCGTGGAGCTTTTCAATGATTTTTTATATTTTATAATTATATTATATTTTCATTTTATAAATTTATATTTTATTTTCATTTTTATTTTTATTTTCCTTTTCCACAGACTGACATAGATATATTTTAATAATTTTTTTTGTAATTTTTGTTATTTTCTTTTCTTTTTATTACTCTTTTTTTCTCTCCTTTGATTTTAGTCGCATGAGGGTTGTGGCCCCCACTAGATTTAGGTGAGGACTATGACCCTCGCTAATGGCCAACGATGGCCTACTGGCCCTCCCCTAGTGGCCGGCAAAGGTTGTTAGCCTTCGCAGCCCCACTGGTCGCAAGTGAGATAACCCTTGTCCATATTTGACGAGGGCCTTCGCGCTTTCATCAGCCAAGGGCAAGGTGGCCCTTGACCTCCATGTCGGCCCTAGCTTAGGTCTAACAAGGGTTTGGGTGAGGGCCAGCCAAAATGAAAGAAAATAATAATAATAAATTCAAGTTTTTTTTTTATTATTCACGTTAGCATCGATCATCTCACGATAGACCAACCACACATTAAGGAGGAGCATACATTCAAGAGAGGTAATTAATTGTGAAAATCACGAAAATTGTGAAAGTGTTCTTGGTGACATGCCGATTGATTAACAATTGATTTTTGAGGTGACAATTGTTGATGGGGAAAGTACCAAACAAAGTTCTAAATCTATTGTAGTTGTACTAATTTAATCGCAAACTTTTCAATTATACCAATTTAGTCATAAACCTTCTCAGATTTTGTCAATTGAGTTTATCCAATCAAATTTAACCGAAAATTGCTAGCATATACACCAGTCATCACGTATCATGGCCGGTGTTGGAATGGAATTTTTAATATATATAAATATATATAATTTTATTTTGTCTTCATTTTCTTTTTATTATTTTATTTTTTACTTTTCCTTTTTCAAAGCACTAATGTAAACATATTTTAGTAATTTTTTGATTTTTTTATAATTTTTTTATTCTTTTTTTTTACTATTCTTTTTTTCTCGCCTTCGATTTTAGTTGCGCGAGGGTCATAGCCCCTACTAGATCTAGGTGAGGGTTGTGACCCTCGCCAATGGCTGACAAGGGCCTACTAGCCCTCGACCTCTTTGGCCCTGCCAGTCACAAGCAAGGTGTCCCTAGCCCAAATCTAGCAAGAATTTGGGTAAGGGCCGGTCAAAATGAAAGAAACAAATAATAATAAATTCAAGCTTAAAAAAAATGTCCACGTCAGTGCCGACCATCCTTCATAAGACTGAGCATACATTAAGGAGGATAAGACGTTCAAGAGAGGCAATTAATTGTGAAAATCATGAAAATTGTGAAAGGGTTCTTGGTGATATTTCGATTGATTAACAATTGATCTTGGAGGCGACAACTGTTGATAGGGAAAAGTACCAAAGAATGTTTTAAATATATTATAATTGTGTTAATTTAATCATAAAAATTTCAATTATACCAATTTATTCCTTGTGAAAAGGAAGTGTTTTTGTATTATTTAATAAAGTTCAATATATACATCGAAATAAGCCCTAAAGGTCCTAAAGACCACTTTACCCTTTATAACCATTATCATCTAAGGCACCCGTAGAGATCAAGTGAAGTCAAATATCCGGATCATGTATCACGTTTTTTCAAAAACAAATTACACCCAACATTAGTTTCTAAATAAACATTTCCCATGCCAATAACTTTGGAAGCATCACTATTTCTCATCCTAACACAACCAAAATCATCGCTGCGATAGGAAGTATAGTACTCACTGTCATGCCCCGAACCTCGGGTACGCGCATATTCCTCAATGGTCGATTAAACTCTGCAACATCATTACGGTTTGATCCTTGGAATCTAAAGCATTCATGTGTAAAAAGCTCATGCTATTGCTAATCATTTTTTTTTCTCTGTTTCAGTCTTAATTTGGACGAGACTTCATTTTATTTATATCCATTTTTTGATCAAGATGCTCTGGCTTTTAGAGTTGATAGACTCATAAATTTCCCCAATTTCAGTTTCCGATATGCATTTCTCCTTTATAAAGTGCATTAACTACCAAAAGGACGGTGCATCACATTTCTTCCAAATTGAACTCCAATCGTGTCAATCGCCGAAAATGATATCAAATTCTCATGCAAGCATTTTCCTAAGAATGACATAGTGAATTCTCCGTGCAATTCTAAATTGTTTTGCTCGAATGGATCACACGAAACGAAGACGACGCATAATGTTTTGAGAATACCTAATGGCTCTCTTATGCAGAAAAAAAGAAAAGAAAAAAATATATATGTATATATATATACATATATCCCTGAAGTGGTCCTTGGAATGGGCCTATGAGGCCCATAAGGATGTCTCGCGCTTTCAGGCCCAACTCATTCTCTCCATCCTCTACGCGACACACATATAAAATCCAAAACCCTAATTTCGTCTCCCTCCTCTAGCACACGAACCGCGGACCCGACGACGCCGGCAGAAAGCGAAGCGCGCTCTCTCTCTCTCTCTCTCTGAAACTTCTCCATGGGTAAGCAATCGAAGCTCGAATTTCAGCCTCGTCTTCGGAGGGGTTTTCGATGGCGGACGACACGATGGTGATTTTTGAGTTTGTGCTTTGGTCTTGGCAGGTAAGGTGCACGGATCCCTGGCTCGCGCCGGTAAGGTGAGGGGCCAGACCCCGAAGGTGGCGAAGCAGGACAAGAAGAAGAAGCCCCGCGGCCGCGCCCACAAGCGGATGCAGTACAACCGCCGCTTCGTCACCGCCGGTAATTACGACCGCGACTCTCTCCCGTCTCCGATTGATCTTTTCTGATTGCGTTTTTTTCTTGATGCTTGGTGGATCGAATACTGATTCCTGCCTCTGTCGGAATTTCTTGGTGTTGCGCAGTTGTTGGCTTTGGGAAGAAGAGGGGCCCCAACTCGTCCGAGAAGTGAGGCGGCTTCATTGGAGCCCGAAAGGAAGAGAAGAGGAGCTGTGTAGGTCTCTGCAAAAAAGATGGGCTTTTTTTCTTTTTTTGGGTTTTTCGTTTCTTCATTGGATTGTGTTATGCTTTTGAATTTTGGGGACTTGAAAGATACTGGATCATGTTGAGGTTTTGCCTACCCACTTATTAGCTAATAGATAATGGTAGTTTTTGTTTCCCAGCTGCTTATCAAGTTGTTGATCATGGATGGCTGAGCTTTCTCTTCATATGCTTTTTGGTTACTTTTACTTGAATTGAATTGCGCGCGACGTGCGGCGTCGGTGTTTCGATTGGTTGTTCTCGTTCCGCAGGATTTATGTATGTGGAGGAAGATGGGTGTGCTAGAAAAGCATTGGGATGTCTTGGGGATGCCGAATGCCGATTCGCCCTTGGTAATGACTGGTGTCTGGTAAAACTCATGAGTTTCATTATGAATTGAAGAAGGTGAAGTCTATTGGGTTATGTGGTGTCTGGCACTCGACCCAGGTGTAAGCTAAACTAGTAGGTATTAAGCCTAACCATGCGCAAATTGAAGAACGCATGATGAATCATTAGACTTGCCTTGAGATGGCCTCTCAACTTTTTGAATGTACCCATAGGAGGAGGAGGACAAGTGTTGCTTGTTAGGTTAGTGTTGGGAATGTCGCATGCCAGCATGTGGAATCTAGGAATTCTGGAGGGCTGAATTTGTAGTTTGTTTAAGTTGATTTGGGATGCTGGTTGAGGTTGTTTTACCGTGCACAATTTGGCAAAAAGGAATTGCAATTACATCTTTCCAGCTACTGGGACTCTGTATGAGTACACCCTTTCTTTGGGAAATATTCGCAGTTGGACGGACCTCTCGAGTTCTTGTGTCCTAAACGACCTCAATTATGTAAACGCATGGCTGTCTGGTGGTGAGACCTCATGACTGCAAGGCAGTTCCAATCTCGGACGGTGGCGGCAAGGACGTCTTGTCTTCGAAACACAACCAAAAGTAAAAAAGAAAAAAGGTGCGATTATGAGCATTGATACTAAGTGCTTATCGATTGAGATCGATCGAATGAAGCTTAAGGTAATGACCGGATTTTACTACTGTTACATGAGATTCATCTTTATTGCCCGAAGCGAAAGTCACAGTAAGTGAGGCTGAGCTGAGGTTCGCTCTGACGAGACAGTCGCCCCTGCTATGTCTAACCTCGGCTTACAGGCTTCAGTAATCAGCAATCCCATATATACATCCAGCTCCAAAAAGTTGTTTCTTTTTACCCTTTTCCAGGCAATAAATCTCCATATGGTTGCTGGCAGTCTAAGTTTTCAGAAGCTTAAATCAAGTTCAAATCAAGAAAGCACGAGCATCTTACAATTCGTCATGAGAACTTTCTTTTGCTGCGTCCGACTTTTGTTGGTTCTCTAGGATGTCCGACTTTTGTTGGTTCTCTAGGATGTACCGCGTTGCCAGTGCCGCATGAAGTGCCGCTCCATATGAAAGCGCATCTTCGTTAAGTCTGTAGTGTGGGGAGTGCCCAGCTTCCATCTTCCCTAGGCTCTCGTCCTTCATCCCGACATAGTAGAAGTAACCCGGGATCACCTCAGTATAGAACGAGAAGTCCTCTGAACCCATCAGGGGTTCCATCCCTAGAATCTTGTCCGGTCCCAGCATATCCCGTGCGACGTTCTTGAAGTGCTTGTGCAAAGCTTTGTCATTAGCCGTCGGTGGGTAGAAGGGCTTAACACTAAATGAGACCGTCGCGTTGCACCTCTGTACACTTGCTTGTCTCATAATGACCTGTTGCATATGTTTAAATAGAATAGAATTGTAACTTGCGGTATTACGCTATCAAAGATTTAAGAATTCTCTGTAGACCCTAAGTTTTCAAACGGTAAAGGAAGACATAACTTTGAGACGGGGGGATAAATCAGAAGATGAAAGAGCAACAAGGCATCTAGTTGAGCGGAGATGAAGATAACACAAACCAGATGGATCTCACCTCTTCGATTCTTTGTTTAAGTTGGATTAAGCCGTCCATCGAAAACACCCTGAATGTACCACCTATAGTCACAGAATCAGGAATCACATTGAACGCGCCGCCTCCTTCAATCTTAGCCACCGTAACCACCTGCACATATTCACTTAAGATTTGAAATGCTGATTGGGTGGCTGGTAATTCAGTCACAACCCTGCCAATGAGGGTCAGACGAGCTAAATCCCGTCAATCTTGAAACATAAGAAGAGATTTATTCCATAAATCATTATTAGAACGTCCATTAAATGATTTCACAACTCCATTAGCTCGTGCAAAGAATTTTCTGTTGCACAGAGAGAGAGAGAGAGAGAGAGAACCTGCGAATCCAGTGGATCGGCTTCACGTGAAATGAGATGCTGCAGACTAATAATTACATTGGATGCCGCTACAACTGGATCTATTGTGTGCTGTGGAATCGCCGCATGACCTCCCTTTCCGCTTATTACTGCCTCGAAGAAACCACATGCAGCCAAAATAGGACCAGGTCTGGTTGCCACTGCACCAATAGGGAATTTGACAGAAAGGTGCAGTCCGAAGATGGCATCAACATTTTCCAGTGCTCCATCATCTATCATTTTCTTCGCTCCTCCGCCTCCTTCCTCAGCTGGTTGAAAAACAAGAACAACTGTCCCCTGGTCAAAAATTGATCTACTCATCAGCTCTAAGACAAGGGAAGACGAGCAGTGTACACAAAAAAAGAAAAAATTGAACAGAAAGAAATGAATTATCCAGGTAATAAGGCAGTGTATCTGCAAAAGAGATTAAACATTCCCTAGAAAATGAAAGGTATAGGTTTCCTCTCCAGGGAAGTCTCACGCGCGTGCACATGCAAAGGTTCTGTCTGTCAATCCTATGTTGTTAGAGTTTAATATAAAGAACAATTTGCCAATCGTGTAAAATTCTAACTCGTGGAGGACAATTCAAAGCTTCTATTACACGCCAATGCTTAACGGCATTTTGCAGAGCACACAAAGCAGTCACAGTGTAAAGCACATTCTAGTTTTAAACATCTTTAACTCACTACTGCAAACCTGTACTGTAAAGCGAGTGGCAGTACTGTAGTGTCCAGATCAATTCCAAGTGTTAGTCAAAGACTCAGACTTAAGTCCAGCAACTGGAGAGAACAAGCAGGTCAAAAACCGTCGTGAATGTTAGCACTGAAAAATATATCAGCATAATAGTCAGGTACCTATGAGATGTTAGAAAATATCCTAAATATCTCTCTATCTTCTAACATGAGATATCGGAGCATGTTGCCTGCTACCTTTAATTTTAAGCGAAACTGCACTCCTTTGTAGGTGATTGATCTTGCGCATTTATTGATACAAAACTACAACACATCCCCCATATAACTATAGGAACAAAAGCTCAAACTTCTGCTGGTGGAAGATTACAAACCAGGTACATTGAGAGAAAAAGAACAAACCTGTAACTCATCAAGTCGACCTTGAAGCAACTTGGCCGCACCAAGAAGCATAGCAACGTGACCATCATGTCCACAGGCATGCATTTTCCCAGGAACTTTGCTCTTGTGCTCCCACTCTACACTCTCCTGTTGCAACCCAAAAGCCTCATCATTCCTTTTTTCTTAAATAGCATTAGCACCTCACATAAATCAGTGAACCGACACACTGTTACAACAGCCAAACTAACTGTTTATATTCACATAAATCAATCACGACCATGCCAAATTCACCAAAGCATTGGAAATCAGCTCAAATCTCTCTGCAAGGTCAACCACTTTACTTCCTGTTCAGCCCAAGGACCACTATTTGATCAATTATCCTCGGAAGTCCATGCAAATCCCTCCCCCCCTTTTTCCTTCCCCTTTATTTTCTTTCACATCACATAACACAATCAGGTAATTACGTTGACTTGTCTGTACTTTTCCACAGTATAACTGATTTTAAAAAGAGGGGAAAAAAGCGAACTTTCGACAAACCTCCATTTCCAAAGCATCCATATCAGCTCGAATTGCTACGAACGGTGGCTTCCCAGTTCCGATGTAACCCACAACACCGGTAACAGCAAGTGGGTGTTTATATTGAATACCCATCCGATCAAGCTCCGACCTTACGAGCTTGCTGGTCTCAAATTCCTCGAAACCGAGTTCTGGGTACTCGTGTATCCTCCTCCTGATGCCCACCATGTAGTCCACGATCTCCGGCTTTTGAGCGAGATTGAGGAATTCCACTGGGATTCGAGCCAGCTCTTCTGGGGTCAAACCGGGTCTTGATGAACACAGACATGATCGCGGGATGAACAGGCATGGAATTAGAAGCAAGAGGACCCATTTCGAGAAATCCATTGAGTTGAGACTCGAGGGAGTGATGGAGTTGAGGTTGAAATCTGAGAAAGTTGGGATCTTTTTGTAGGGGGGTGTTTTGTTTCCTGCAAAAGGTACTCCTTTTTTTCCCTTCTCTTTCCTGCTGCTCTTTTTGGAATGAGGGAAAAAAACAAGAGAACAAAAAAGCTGATTTTTCTAACACGAAGCAAAGTAGAAATCAAACGCAAGAACCCCGATTTGACAGGGAGAATAAATTGACATTGCCCACTTGAAAATGTTTTGTTTTTGGCCTACATACTGGGCCTGCATGGTTGGCACTTATTTACTGTTCTCAGGAATAGAAATTTTTTTTGTTAAGGAGCAAAAAAAGGAATAAACGCGTTTGTGTGCGTTTTTTCGCTTTTTCGTTTGTAACAAAAAAGCAAAAAACAAAGAAACACAAAAAGTTTTGTTTTGTTTTAAACACAAATCGAAACCCTTTGTTTTTTTTTTTTTTTTTCTTATTTTTTGTTCTTCTTTCTTTTGGCCGGTCGCAGAGCCTCGGCCATGGCCGGCGGCCGGCCGACGAGGGCGGCGGCCTCGCCCGGCCCACGGCGAGGCTCGCCGGCCCCCGGCCGAGGCCGACGCTCGCCGTCCCTGGCGAGGCCGAGGCTCGCCGTAGGCCGGGCGAGGGTCGGCCTCGCCATGGCCGGGCGAGCTCGAGCTCGCCCGGCCATGGCGAGCCGACTCCGCCGGCCCGGGCGAGCTCGATCTCGCCCGGATCGGCGTGGCCGAGCTCGCCAATGGCGGCGAGCCTCGGCCTCGCTCGTGCGGTGGCCGGCGAGGCCGCGCCTCGCGCCGCCGGCCCGGGCGAGCTCGGCCTCGCCGGATCAAGGCGAGGCCGACCTCGCGCCGGCCGGGCGAGCTCGATCTCGCCAGATCCGACCTCGAGCTCGGCCCTCGCCGGCGGTCGCCCGCCAAGGCTGGCCGGCGACCGGCCAAAAGAAAAAAAAAAAAATGAAAAAGAAAAAAGAAAAAAAGGAAAAATTAGAAAAAATAAAAGAAATAAAAAAATTATCCAAATTTACCAAACATGTTTCGTTTATTTTTTATTAGAACAGTTTACAGCAAACGCGTATTTTTGTTCAAAAATTGTTAGGGAAATACTTTTTCTATTTACATTTCCCTGGAACAATTTTTAAACTGTAAACACAACCAAACGCGCCCTTAATATGTAGACACGTTGGTGAAATGCCTTTAATTTGATCACACTTAAAAGCACCGTTTGTTTAACCGAAAATGCGGTATTTTTTAAAAACATTTTTTAAAAAGCCATTTTCACAAAGATAGTAATATTTTCCAATAGTTAAATGAAATCTGAAAATGAATTAAAAAATATTTTTATCGTTTGATAAGGAAATTTTAAATTGATTTTTAAATGAATATATGATTTTTGAGCTCTAATCATTTGTAGATGAGCAATCAAGAAACCGCATATGGGTATCAAGGTCTCAAGTCCAACCTTAATGGACCTTGACTCTAGTAGCGAGGACCTGAGCACAAGCACTTAGGTCCTAAACATGAGCACAAACATCGATCTTAGGTCCATAAAACCTAGGTCAAGAATTTGGTGCCCCTACTTGGTCTGTTACGCTTTGACTTGGGTCCATAGAGGTCAAGATCAAGGCCTCCTTGCTCGTATCCAAATCCCTAGCTCTTGGGCTTGAGTCCATTGAAATTGAGCTCGAGTCCACAAAGGCCGACCATGAGACCCTAGTGCTTGTGCCTGGGCTCAAGTCCTCCATGCTCAAGCCCTAGTCCATTGAGGCTAGGCTCGAAACTTGGGCATGGGTTTTGGGGTCCGATGCTCGATCTTTGTGGACTTGGGCCTAGCTCCATGGACTAAGGCCCAAGCATTGAGGATTCAAGCTTGGCCTCAGTAGACTTGGCCTGAAGCACCAGGGATTAAGGTATGAACACCAATGTCCTTTATGGACCAAAGTCAAGGCCTTGGGGAGCCAGGCAAGGGTACTAGCATCTTAGGTTTGACTTCTGTAGACCCAAGCTTAGGCGTCAGGGACTTGGCCACAAGGGCTAAGGTCCTAGGCATGGGCACTAGTGTCCCAAGCCCAACTTCCATGCACTCTAACCCTTAGGATTCTTGGCTAGCCTTTTTGGACTTGGGCTTGGTCTCGGTGGACCCAACCTTGGCCTCTAGACTCGAGTCGATCGCTAAGGAGCAATCTCCAAGAATGAGCATTAGGGTTCTCATGTCCAAATATAGAAATTCTAGTTTAAGTATCGATATTTACTCATATTCTGAAAAAATGATCTTTAATTTTTTAAAAATAAAATCATTTTCCTAATTTTAAGCATAGGTTTTTTTTATTGGGAAAACATTTTCCATCATCTCGGTTTTCTAAACAATCCAAACGAGGAAAAATGAAGAAAATATTTTTTCAAAAAATGCTTTCCATGAAACAAACGAAATTATAATTATGAAGCTTCCTTTATGCTTGACAATTCAATGATGCTATCATTTAGTGATTATCCAATCTGATAATATTGCAATCTCAGATTATCATTACAACCCCAGCATTAGTAACTTCCCTCGAGATACCATAAACTTCAGGAAATCCTTATTATTTGATCACACTTATATTGAGCAACTTGCTATCATACGTGGTAGTCGAGCAAGTCGAGAATACTATCACTTAATAATAATTCAATAATAACGTGATAGTTCGACTCGTGACTCATAATAATTATATTGAATAACTGTACTCCAACAATTTTAATTTACTTGAAGTAATTGTAAACTCGATTGCATCTGGAATTAGCGCCCTCCTTTGTGCATGGTAATTCTGCCATCAAGGAAATTAACAAGAAAGCCTTACGATCCGACGGTCCAAAAGCTCTCTCTTGTATAATCTGGCGGCCCACATTGGTCCGGACAAACCTACATTGGCACCGCAGGATTTCCCCCCCATCCAGATCAAACGTCAGTCTGATCATCTTCTCCACGCTGCCCCCAAAAAATCCTGAAACGCTGTCCCCTCGCCCGTCGCTCCATCGCAGCCCGACCATGGAGCTCTCTTCTTCCTTCGCCAATCCGCCGCCCGCCGCCGCCGCCAAGCCCTTCTCTTTCTCCTCCTCCGTCTCCCCCTTCCCCATCCAAGTCCGCCTCAAGAATCCCGGAGCAGCCGCCGCCGCCGCCCCGCCGTGGGGCCGCCGCCGCCTCCCCATTTCGGCGGTAGCCGTCGACCCGGCAAAGGAGCTCCCCAGCAACAGCCCCCAGAGGCTCCTCAAGGAGCTCGCGGAGCGCAAGCGCGCGACCTCCCCCAGGAAGAAGGTGCCCCCGAGGCGGTTCATCCTGAAGCCTCCCCTGGACGACAAGAAGCTGGCCGACAGGTTCCTGAACAGCCCCCAGCTGTCCCTCAAGTCGTTCCCCTTGCTGAGCTCCTGCTTGCCCTCTTCCAAGCTGAACAATGCGGACCGGACTTGGATCGACGAGTACCTGCTGGAGGCGAAGCAGGCGCTCGGGTACCCGCTCGAGCCGTCGGACGGGTACGGGGACGACAACCCGGCGAAGCAGTTCGACTCGCTGCTCTACTTGGCGTTCCAGCACCCGTCCTGCGAGCGGACGAATGCCCGGCACGTGAGGTCGGGGCATTCGAGGCTGTGTTTCTTGGGGCAGTATGTGCTGGAATTGGCTCTCGCGGAGTACTTTTTTGCAGCGGTACCCGAGGGGAGTCCCCGGCCCCGATGAGGGAGAGGGTTTTTGGATTGATTGGGAAGAGGAACTTGCCGAAATGGATTAAAGCTGCTAGCTTGCAGAATTTGGTATTCCCATATGATGATATGGATAGGCTGATCAGGAAGGACAGGGAAGCGCCTGTTAAGTAAGTTGTTTTGGTACTGTGGTTGGATTTCTTATATACTTTTGGAATGCTAGAGCACTGATTATTGATTGGATTTTGAAAATCAACTGTTGAATGCTGAACTCTGAGCTATTACTATCGTGATGGGTATGATTTTTCATGGAAGAGCTTTCATTTTCACTCTGTCCTGGTTGTGAGTGAAATCTTGATGGGGTTGTGTTTTTCTGCTGAGGATAATGCTATCATCTTCAAACATATAGTGAAGACCAATGGATTGGAAAGGAAACAGATGTGAAATCAGACTTTAAGCATGTGCAAGGTTAAGCAAATGGGTTGTGGCTGGAGCATTTGAAAACTTCTAGAAAATGCTGAAGGTGTGACTTGAGAATGCTCCAATTTTCAGAATGTACTCGCTGGGCTCTTGAGAGTGTGAAGATGGTGAAACAGTGTTGATTAAATGTCATCGGCATCATTTGGTGGGAAGCTTGATCGACACAGAAAAATAAGCAAGGCGAAACTGATTGGAATGTGTTGTTTATTATGATATAACGTGACAGTTTGCTTATGATTTATATCCTTCTTCCACAGATATTTTCGTAGGATTGATCTATTATTAGTAGAAGAATTGATATGATTTTATTTTTTCCCTAATCAATGAAAAGCTCATGTTGCCTTAGAATTATCTAAACGTCATGCTTTGTGGATTCATTTTTTTGATCCATCAAAGTTTTATGAACTTTTGTGGCATATTTTCTTACCTAAATATCTTGCTGCGTAAAATATTCACCTTCAGGAATGAGTACTGCGGTTTCTTTGTGGATTCATGTTTTTTGACCCATCAAAGTTTAATGACCTTTTTGTGGCATATTTTCCTACCTAAATATCTTGCTACGTAAACTAGTCACCGTCAGGAATGAGTACTGTGGTTTCTTTGTTGTACTTAGTGAACATCCTGTTTCATTTCACAATAAAATATCCATGCCATGTAGGTCGGTTTTTTGGGCTCTTTTTGGGGCAATATACCTGTGCTTCGGAATGCCAGAAGTATATCGCGTTCTTTTTGAAGTATTCGGAATGGACCCTGATTCTGAGGACTGCCAACCAAATCTAAGAAGGCAACTTGAGGACGTTGATTATGTATCTGTTGAATTTGAGACGAAAACACTCAGCTGGCAAGATGTTGCTGTCTATAAGGCAAGTAATCTTCTGTTTTCCTCTTTGTACTTAGCATATAGTAGTTTCTAGCACTAAAAAACAGAAATGGCCAGGAATAGAACTTGGGAAGCAAATGTTCTATAATTCGTCATGCTTTAGAAGGTCAAAATTGTTTCATTTTATCAATTAGCAATTGGACACTTTCATGAACACTTTCCACAGTCATTTGTTCTCTCACAACTTGTACTCTCAGTTGAGGAGTAAGTAGAATGAATGGGAAACGATTTGAGATAAAAACCAGAAGACACTTTTAACTAAGAGGAGGTAAAGTTTAGTTGATGGGTCAATGTGAGCCCATGTACTAGGGTCATTAGGATGCACTTAGATAGCAAGTTCAGAGAATTGTTACTTCATCCTTGTGAGAGTTCTGGATACACTTTACTTGCAGCCTCCAGAAGATGCACTCTTTGCACATCCAAGGCTTTTTAGGGCTTGCGTGCCACCAGGAATGCATCGATTCCGTGGAAACATATGGGACTATGATAGCAGACCAAAAGTTATGAAAACTCTGGGATATCCCTTGAACATGACAGATAGGATCCCTGACATTACCGAAGCCAGAAATATTGAACTTGGACTTGGGCTGCAGGTACTACTTCTTTGATCCTCTTGTTAATCAAGCTTTATGTGCTAATAGAGAAATTGCCATATTCTGCAACATGTCTCTACTTAAGTACATAAGCTTTCGATGAGATGGGAGCGCTTTAGTAGAGAAAGAATATACTTTGAATTCTTCGATATACCCTGTATTTCTTTATTTCTGTTTTGGGGTTAAGATACTGCTGGCCTACTTTATTGGACTGGTTTGCAATCTTTAGATTCATTGGCCTCCTTTGACTATGTAAACTGTGAATTTGAGCTAAAAATTGTGGAGCTAAAGTAAGCACTCCATTTCATGAATTTTGCATGTCTTTCTTTTAATATGACAAGATTTCGCATTTGCTTTGACACTACAGGAATTATTATATGCACATAATTAGCTTCATCATGTTGTATATTTGACAAAATTTGTCAAGGTCAAATTTGTGTGGTCTGGTGTGGCTTCCTGAACCATTGTTTCTCTTGTCCTTCCCATGCAGCTATGTTTCTTACACCCATCTAAATACAAGTTCGATCATCCTCGATTCTGTTATGAGAGGTTGGAGTACGTCGGCCAAAAGATCCAGGTACAAGTCTCTCTTGCATCGGTCATGATAACACATGGTCGGTTGTTACAAAGATAATGCTTTGAATTGTTTATTGAAAAGTTGCCACTTTCTTTGTTTGAATTTGATACTGAAATAAAACAGCTAGCAAGCAATGCATGGTAAAGGATGACAAAAATATTAGATATACGTGGTGCCCCTAAAGTTGATGTTTTCATTGACTTCAAATGTAGATGTAATCAACGCGGCCCTATCAATTATTAGAGGTTGAAATCAATATTGCTTGCTGGCCAGCAAGCAATAACTACAATTTAAAGCATTGAGATAAATTGTCAGTCATATGTCCTAGAACTTACATAGATATTGAGTCTGTTATACTAAGGATGAAGAATAGATGGGTTTGGTCAAAGATCAATTGAGGGGAATGCGACAAACGAGAGATGAGAGAGAGAGAGAGAGAGAGAGAGAGAGTATGCGAAATTATAGCAGAAATTTAATCGAGACCAGGCACATTAACATTTGCAATTGGAAATTTTTAGTTCATTCCGGAAGCGCATTATCGATTTTCTTCTAACATCTCTGTGCTGACTTGAAGGATTTGGTAATGGCGGAGAGGTTACTGATGAAGCACCTGGATGCGCCGGGAAAATGGCTGCAAGAGAGGCACCGGCGTATTCTCATGAACAAGTTCTGCGGGAGGTACTTGAGGGACAAGCATCTTCACCACTACATCGTTTACTCCGATGAAGTTCAGGACGCGTACGAGCACAACCGGCGACTTCGGAACCCGGCCACGACGGCCATCCAACAAGCGATTCACGGGCTCTCGTACACGGTATATGGGAAGTCGGACGTAAGGCGACTCATGTTTGATGTTTTCGACTTTGAGCAAATTCAGCCTAAAGCTATTGTTTAAAAGATAGATCGGATAGAGTCGCAGGCTTCCAAATTAGTGAATATAGCAATTTTCCGCCTTCATTTTTTCGCTCTTTAACATTCGAAATGCTTGCATATCAACTGTAAAATTGTAAAGATGGAAACAGTGGAACAGAGCTTCTAAAGATTCGTAAATACGATTACCAAAAACTCGAAATCGCGTGAAATTTTGGCGACCGACTTATTAGGGCATGCGGAGAGATTCTCTCAGAATGACCTCGCTTGCGCGATCGGATCAAGTAGGCTGAATGCAATCTGGTCGTCGGAGAATTCGAAACGAGACGGACATTCTACGCAAGCGAACATGGAAGAAAAGAGGTATGTCTTCGAAGGGTGACGGAATCTGCAAGCCCTAGAAATTCCATATAGGATTTGGAAAAGAATATGATCAAATGAAATGAATCTGTTCTGTTGCGTTTACATCGAGAGATCAGAAATGAAAATGGGAGGGGAGGAACTTCAGTGGATGATGTAGGTGAGCACCAGAGCCACGAGCATCAGCAAGCACGCGATTCCCTGATCGACCGCCACTCCTGCACACAAACCCTCAATTGTTCATCGTTCCGCAAAATCTTCAACCAACATCTCACATCCGCCAGATTGCATTGCGCAAAGAGAGAAAGAGAAAGAGAAAGAGACGAACCGTCGCTCGAAGGAGATGGCGCCGGGCTCTGGGCGGCGACGGGGGAAGGGAGGACGAACGCCGTCAGGAGCGAGAGCAGCGCGAAGGCCGCGGCGAAGCTCATCCTCAATCTCAACGCCTCCATCGCCGCCCGCAAGTGCTCGCCGGATTGAGGTTTTCAGGACACATGGGAGATGGATTTGAAAATATATACATGGGGTCCCAAAGTTGTCGACCGTTGATTGAGATCGCCAGCTGTAGGGGCAACAACCCGCCAGGTGGATTCGAGCTGTTTCAAACTCCTTTGGACGTTTTTTCGCCGTTGGATGATTGACATTCACATGCTCGACGATGAATATATAAAGAAATTTGTAAACCGAAGTGGATTCCCTTCGTCGAGGTGGCGGGATTCTTTTTAACTTTTTAGGTACCGATTAAGCTACCTATCGAGGGTGCTATTGAAAAAAAAGGTGAAGCGAAAATTGCTAATTTGGATTAAATATGTACGTGTTTCGATAATATACATATGAATGATGTGAGTTAGGTTGGGGTTAGGTTGTTATAATTATATTGGATATATATGAATTGATGTAGGTTAAATATTTTCTAATTCGATCCGCTCATTTGACAGGTTTCATAATAGAGAAAATTGCCGACTTAAGTTAGGGGAATGAATTTTTTGTGTTGTTTAGCAAGTAATTGTTGAAGACACCCTTTTCATGAAATTGGTTGTGCAGGAGACATTGCATAGTTTATGATAAAAAAAACTACACGTATTATTTTTAAATAAATGTTAGGTATAATATGCTCCGATGCCGATCTACATAACCAGTATACTATGTGATGTCTCGAGTTGTTTTCGAATGTCAAGCATGACCTATTTGTACAAATGCACAGATACAGCGGGTCTTGTCAATAATATATTCAATTTGCAAATCAATTTTTTTATGTGCAAGAATAATCTTTATATCATTTTTGTTTCCATAGAATAGTAACCCCCTCTCTCCAATGAAAGAGATTCCTCGGCACCTTCCACGTGGACGGTATGATTGGGGTTGAATGATTCTCTACCAAATAATTAAATTATTCATTAGTTGAATTCCGCCGTTGGTTTTTTGTTTTTGTTTAAGGTTTTCATTTCTTGATTGTTTTCAAACGAGCGGGAGTACGCCGCGGTGGGCAGGCAGACAGCGTGGGAGCAACGGTGGGTAGGCAGTGGCCGGCGGCAAGTGGGCGGTCGGCTAGGAGTGATGGTAAGCAATGAGAAAATCTTTTAATTCTCATTTTTGTTCTAAAAATAGAATAGTATAAAAATTTTACTTCTTAATTTTGCTCCAAACCTATTCTGGACCAAAAAATTATTCCAGAAATAGAAAAATGAAACTACGTTATCAAAGGATCTAGACTTATTTCTAGACTTGAAAAATAGTTATGGAACAGAAATAAAATAGTCATCAAGTATGCCCTTAACAAGTGTTTGGAGATCGTTTGCAATGATTTCCTCTTGCTAATGCACTATGCATTTAGGAAGTGCCACAATTCACTTCTCACTGCTTCAAATAGTTCGGTCCTCTTCTATCCATGATGGGAGTTTTCAGGAGAATTATGTATAGAGAGTTTCCACAACAGCAACTGAAGAAGACAAAGTCTTCTTTAGCCATGACATTTTCCATGGCACCTGCAATCAGGATTGTTCTGCGATTGAGGTTACGCACCAAAAGCCTTGTCTCATTGAGCTGTGTCGCTATACGAGCACTGTTACGGCGTCGCCCCTCGTTCTATAGGGGCCAAACATCTAATTCTCACAGAGGAAAAAAGGAGTAGAGGAGGGTTTCAGGGAAATAGCCGACCTAATGAAAGCGAAAAGGGAGGATAAGACGAGAGCCAAGGACCGTCTGCAAGATCAACCACAAGAAAAATTAGTGTGGACCTCATGGAAATGACTCATGCCATGTTTATCTTTCTTTTTGCATGAAAGAACAGCTGGAGAGCTTTATGAGTCTATCAGAAAACTACACAAAAGACTGCACTTCGTGATGGAACAGAAAATAGGAGGCTACTACAATATGGAAGACCGAAAAGGATGGATCAGATGTACATTATACAGCAAGTCGGAGAAAAAACAGAAGGGCGTAGGTGCTACACAAAGTAAACAAAGCTCCTTCCTGTTAACTCATGGCACATTGTTGATTCTTGCAAGACCTTAATCAGAACAAGCATATTCAAGTCATTTAGTGGAGGCAAGAGTGAGCCTTCAGCTTTCAATTATTTCTTTCTCTGGGCTGCCTCAATCAATGGATTTTCAAAAGTGAGGAAAATTCAAGGAAACATGGCCTGTGAGGAGCTGCTTGGGTTCTTTCTGCTCTACTAAACTCATTAAATGAAATAATTGATTAGTTCACTATTGCAATTCAATGATATGATGTGAGACACTGCTTTTAGAAATTAAAAGCAATGACTTTGACTTCATCGAACCATCGTCACTGGAAGGTAACATCTGCCTTTGTGTCAAAACGGCTGTTCTTTTGATATAGTTGAATGTAACCCGGGAAAAAGCAAAGATGTGTCAATCTTGTGGAATAGTCTATGATCCGAAATTTCCGAGAAAAGAAGGTGCCGAGGGGATTGCACAACCGTTTGAAGAATGGCAATTTGGACTGAAGAAGATATGCCAGCTAAAGGAATCAATGCGAGAACAGATTCCAAAAGAGAATTCATCAAATACTTCTGAGGAAAGGCGTTAGCTTCATCATACTATGATAGCAGCAGTTACGGTATGTGATACATCATAACCAAGACTAGGACGACATGCATTTCACCAATTGACTACCGCTCACCCTTCGAGGATTGTCGCGTCATTCTCAAGCAAGCGATGTGGGGACCATTATGCTTGTGCACATACATACATGCGAGGAGGGAAGAGATCAAGAGAAGAAATTATTGTCTGGATCGAGTCTTTGTTTGATCTTAACATGTGTATTATATCCTGCTTGCAGAAGACAGGATCCTACATAAATTTTTGCAACGAAATTGGCTTTGTCGATTATGTCACTATCAAACTCAAGACTTGATTTTCCAGTTTCGAGGGAGCTGATGTAAATTCATGAGCAAAGTTTGCTCATTGCATTTTTTATTCAATTACATTGATTCATATTAAGATGTAAACTGAGGTCACCAGCCTCTTCGAGCCCACCATCTGCGCTGACCGCTCGAGCACCAGCCTCTTCGAGCCCTAGCGACACCAGTAGCTGCCGGCCCAGTCGTCCGCGACGTCCGCTGCTCTCCGCCGCTGCTGCTGACGCCACCGCTCCGTCCGTGAAGCCGCCGCTGCTGCCGAGCCGCTCCACCAGCCTGACGAAGCCACCGCCGTGCCGATCCGCGACGACGCTGCTTCCCTTGCCCTGTCCGCGATCCGCCCACGGTGCCCGAGTTCAGCGCCTAGCCCAGCCAGCTGCTGCCCCTTCCGAGTTGCTCCGCTCCTGCAGCTAGATCCGGCCACCGCGACCTCCGACCAGTGACTCGACGCCACAGATCCAGCGATCCGACCCGACGTCACAGATCCAGCGATCCGAACGCCGGTTCGCCCTAGCCGGAGTTCCCCTGCCGGACCTCTGACTCGCCGTTCCTGCTGTTACCCGAGCACAAGCTTTGCTTGGGAAGAAAAAAAGAAAAAATAAAAGGAAAAAAGGAAAATTAAATTAGGTAGTCTTTTATTTACCTTTTTTTATTCTTTGTTGATTTTTTTAGTAGAATTATTCATGAATGAATGGTTGAGATTCCAACATGAAATAGCCTCTCAAATTGGGAATTGTCAGTTTGATTTTCGCGTCCAAAATCCAACTCGTAATCGCCCAAAATTGTCAATCCGATTTCACGCCCGAAATTTGATTCACAATTTATTTAAAGATTGACCAACCCGATCTCATGCGTGAGATATGATTTGCCAATTTGTGGATATCGATCATATATTTGCCATCATGTTGGTTGAACCAATTTTTTTTTTTTGGACCTAAACCCCATACACAAATGACGATGCTAGGATTCAAACTTGTTCCGGTCGTGAGGAGGACAAAGCTCGAACCAACGCCACCACCACATGGGGTGGTTGGTTGAATCAATTTTTGTAAAAGGAAAAATTCAAAAAATATTTGAGTTAAGATTAGGCTTGTTTTAGAATATTTTTTATTATCTTGTATATTTAGGATAGAGATTTTTATTTTGAATTAAAAAAAAAATGCATTCATTTAGGATGTTAGTTTTTTTTAAATTTTTTTTTAAATTGCATGTTTAATTATGTGGCAATTTTAATTTCGAATTTCATAAAAAAATTAGAATTATGGCATTTTATGCATGTCATTGCATACTATGGTAGATTGCATCCTTGTTAAGAAAATAAAAATCATGTGCACATCATATAGAGTTAGGTTCATGAAATGCACGTTAGTGATTGCTGCTAGGTTCATTTAATTAGAAATTGCCCATCATTAAGATTATGTCATTTTGGTTAATTTAGATCGCATATTTAATTATTGCATATTCATTAAGAAAACACACATAAATTATTTTACTCATTCATATAGTTTAGGCTATATTACCATGTCATATCATTTCATGTTAAATTAGTAGCATGCATTACATGATTCTCACTAAATAAGTGGAAACAATAAAAGAAATTGCATGTTAATTAGAAATCCTATCTAGGATTATCAATGTGAATTTTGATCTAATACTTGAGATGCTTTCGTTGTTATGAGATAATTTCTGCAATTTATTAATTACTTTCTTAGGTGTTAAATTGGTGATTTGTGCATCCACATGATCACTTCACATGTTAGGGAAATAGATTTAAAATTAATGAGAAGTCTAGTGTAATCAAATCCCCGTACCCAAAGTCTCTAGTTCGTAGGAGTAAAATAATTCTCCCATTATTTTATTTAGGTGTCTAATCGACCTACCATAAATTGATTAATGACGACTCCTAGATAAAATCCATTTGCATATTAAAAAATTTAAACCTAAGTCGCGAATTAGTATGAACCTGGGAGAACCTGAGCTAAGTTAAACTTAGCAATCCATTACCCAAACCCTAGGTGATTCACCCGGAAATTTGATCGCGACACATGATTAAAATACAATTTTCTCAAAACATCAAGATCTCCCGTACTGATAATGCTATGGAATATAGAGACATGGAATTTCTTTGAATTATTTGTCAAAATGGTGCTATCATTCATCACTCTCGTCCAAGGAGTTCTCAACAAAATGGTCGAGCTGAGCATAAACATCGACACAGCTTAGATGTTGATCTCAGCCTCTTATCTAGAATAGTTTTGGGGAGAGGCTTCTCATATTGCTATATACACTATTAATCATACTCCCATCACCTATTATAGGTAATTTCTCTCCTTATAAGTGCTTATATGGTAGTGTTCTTAATTATAATATTCTTCGAGTTTTTATTAGTGTTTGTTTTGTCCATCTTCTTCCAAATGAATGCATGAAATTAGAATTTCATGCTCATGTACGTTGTTTCCTTAGGCATGTGATTTAGCACAAATGTTATCAATGTTGGGATCCTATCTCTAATCATCTTTGTATATCTCGTCATGTTAGCTTTTGGGACACAAGATATTCTCTTCACTTCACCCTTTCGACTCCTCTTCTACTCCTTCCTTTTTTACTAATCATTTTGTGGATCTATTTCCTAAAGATACAAAATTGAATCTTCCTCTTTGTAGTACTCTTCTCCTAATTTTGATGTAGGTGCCTTTGGTAATCCCACTTCGGCAACTCTTGACTTGTCTGCACCATTTGTGGATTCTTCACCCTTGGTCATTCTCTCTTCTCTTGTTCGTCACTCCATCGCTCGACCCGAGTAAGTCAACCTTATATTTGGCTTCATGTTTTTTTTTTTTATTATTATTATTGTTCTTCTACTATTACTTCCCTTCACAAGCCTTGCGTATACAAAGAAGCTCGAAATAACCCTCTTTGGCAGCAAGCAATGGCGGATAAGTTGCATGCTTTGGACAATTCTCATACTTAGGAATTGGTTGATTTGCCTCCTGGAAAGTCGACTATAGGTTGTAGATGGGTATATAAGATTAAGACTATGGCAGACGATATGATGGAACATTGCTAGACTAGTAGTAAAAGGTTTTATTCATGAGTATGGAATTGACTATAACGAGATATTTGCTCAAGTTGCGCATCTTACTTCTATTCGAAGTCTTCTTGCTTTTTGCAGCTATCAAACAATGGCCTCTATTCCAAATGGATTTGCGATCTTACTGAGGAAGTATAAATGGAGCCACCTCCTAAGTACACTATTGCTTCTAATGAAGTATGTCACTTGTGTAATGCTTTATATGGACTGAAAGAGGCTTCTCATGCAGATATTCTAAGTTCAGTTCCACCACGGAACATCTTGGCTTTAGATCTAGTCCCTATGACAATGCTCTATTCGTTCAAAAACTTCTCATGGGTCTATTCTACTGCTATTATATGTGGATTATATGGCTAGTACTAGTGATGGTCTTGTTAGTATTACAAAGCTTCAGCAGTATTCTAGTTAGTAGTTTGAAATGAAAGATCTCAAGTAACTTGTTGACACCTATTTTAAAAACAAAACACAAACAAACAAAACAGAAAAGAGAAAAAACGCACTAAGGGGGCGGGTTGGGCCAAATCCGGCCTCGGCCCAACCCACCCCTCATTTTTTCTCTCTCTCTCTCGCGCGGGGGCCCGGCCCAGCTGTTTTCCTCCCCCTGGCGTCCTTCACGCACGACCTGCAGAAGAGGAAGAGGTACAGGGCAGAAAGGAAGGGGGCAGCAGGAACGGCGGACAGGAGGAACCGAGGGGGAGATTGGGGGAAGGCAGAGAGAAATCGAGAGTGGAAAGCAAGAGAGAAGCTTGGCCGCGCTTGAGACCCGGCTTCCCGACGTCCATATTTCCGGTAAGTCTTTTTCTTTTTTGTTTCTAGAGTTCAGCACCCCTTTGACCCGAGGATCTCGTCTCGACGACGCCAGGGCGGCCGGCCACGGCTCGATCCGTCTCGGGTCCGCCCTGCTGGCCGCCGCCCCGTCGAGCCGAGTAGGGCCCGTCACCCAAGCGCATTGGCGCGCTCCATGTTACCCTGTTCTTGAGCTCGTCGGATCGGGGGCTCGCAGTTCTTCCGTCCGCTTCAGTCCCGACCCCGGCGGTGCTGCGCGTCGTTGCCTCTGGACCCTGCTTGTTTGTCTTGAGGTCATGTCGAGTTATCGTTTGCCTCCGGCCCGGTCGGTGTTGTTCAATGAAATGTCTCTGTGATACCCATGCAAGTCACGTTCGTCTCCCTGAAATGGTAGATCCCTTCGTTCATATTCTGTTGGCTTTTATACGTTACTATCGCTATTCCTCGCTTCTTTCCTTCGTCACGGTCGCTTGCGCGTACGTGGTGTGTTTTGTGTCCTCCGTTTGGGCGATGGATGGTGGCGGATCGCGACTCTCGCAAGGAGTGAGGGCGGACGTCGGTGTGAAGGAGGCGCTTGGGAGAGACAGAGGGGCCGGCGGCAGCAAATCTCGGTCGAAGGTGTTGGTGCGGTGAAGGGGTCTTCGGGAATAAGGAGCATCGGGCGTGCAGAGAACGCACGAAGAAGAAGACCAAAAGGCAAAAGAAAAATAAAAGAAATAATAATAAAAGAAAAGAGAGAAAATGGCTTCGGGAAGAGGAGTCGCTGGAGGGAGAAAATATTCAATGATTCCAAAGCGCCACGTTAATTACTGACGTGATACGCTTTTTTTATTGATATCTAATAGTAGATCGACACGTGTTGGTGTTGGATAAGGTGAAATAAAAAAAATAAAAATCTTTTTTTCTCTGTTCATCTTCCTCCCTGACAGAGAACACCCGTCCGGCCACCATCTCCGCCCCTTCTGATGTCACTTGGCCGCATCCAGATCTGGAACCGCGAAGCCATGGCCGCAACAGACCTGGCCAACCTTTAGATCTCGGCGACTCCCTCCTCCAGTCATCACTGAGCTTCAGAAAAGCTGAGCGCTAAACCTTCTCCAGATCTCGGTCGAGCCATCATGGCTGAGCCTTAAAAAATGATGGAACAAGTCTTGACGAGGCCATCCCTCGCCCAGATCTGGCGAGGGCCGGCCTCGTCTGTGAAGCCATAACCGCGACAGATCTGGCTCTAAGGTCTGTTGTGCGGCCATGGCTTCAAGTTCTGTCAAGAACGCGGCCATGGCTCCACGGTTCCAGTTCTAGATCCTGCCATGGCTCCAGATCTGTCATGGTTGGGCTTCACGGAAGGGAACTTTAAGGGAGGACAATGGAAGGAGACACTAGAGAGAGAGACTCCATGACTGTTCCAATTCCCCTCTGGCTTGTGCGGTGGAGACAGCCGAACGGGATTCTCAAGTGGCGGGCAGGCGGTGGCCGGAAGGAGGAGGAGGCCGTGCCATCCATGGCCGAGAAACGATTTGCAGAGGAGAGGAGAAGAGGGGGCGATGCAGGAAGTTGAAAAAAAAAGAATTTCATTTTTTATTCCACCTCCAAAACGTGTAAAATGCATGCCACGTCAGCAATTGACATAGCGCTTCGAAATCACTGAATATTTACTCGGCTAGAGTAGAGTAAAGGAGAGACCGGAGTAGGTCTTTAAAAACTGCTCCCCTTGAATAGACAATCCCGGGGACTCCTCCTCACAAGCCATTTATAGGCAAGTGAGAGGGAGAGTAGTATGGGATAGCAGTCTCATTAGGTATCTCGGCCAAGCCCGAAAGGGTTAGGGACCTAACCTTAATTCCCGTGAAGCCCTTTTCCTAACATACTAGACAGGGTTCAGGGAAATGACAGGGCCTCAGTAGTGGCACACTACCGAGGGTGGCCAACCAACAAGAGTGCAATGAATAGGACAAAATAGGGAAAGGACAAAAGAAAAATAAATTTAAAATTTAAAATATTTAAAAAATAAAATATATATAAATTCAAAAACTTTTCCGAAAGTTCAACAACTTTCAGAAAACATTAAAAAATTCAAAAAAATTCAGAAAATATTGAAAATTCGAGTTTTTATAAAAATAAAAAATTAGAAAATTTAAATAAAAAATAAAAAAAGTCAGGAAATTCAAATTTTCTTTTGAAAATTTTTATAAAAAAAGACTTCATGAGTTGTTTTCTCAAAAATTAGAAGTTTCTTAGCTCTATAGTTGTGCTAAAAATTGATTAAACATTTAGGGCTCTACCTTAGGATTACAATTGTTCTCGAAGATAATTACTCTTGTTTGCATACTTTTGCTATTTTGATCCTTTTAATCTAGTTAATATTAGTATTTATCTTTTCCTTAATGTTAAATATTTGCTATTCCATGCAATTTATTTAAACGCTTTCATTTGCTGCTAATTGTTTTTTTTAATTATTGCGCACGCGCACGATTACTTTACATGTTAATAGATATGCCTAAAATTAATTTAAACTGCTTAACAAAAATATTTTTCTTTAAAATGAACAAAATTAGGTACCGAAAGAGTATTAATTAGTCAATTAGTGTAATCAAATCCCCGATCCTACATTCTTTGGTTGCGTAGGAAGTGAGGTACACTCCCAATACCTCACTTGGTTTCTAACCGATCCCAATAAGCTAATGTCGGCTCCTTATTGTGAAATTATTAAAAATACCACAATTTCACGTGAGTTATGGACTAGCTCATGCCTAATCATAGGCTATAGGCCTGTCCTTTAGGCAATACCCCTAAACTTATTTCTTGAATGGTAGGTCGCGGCACAACTTAGTTATTTTCTAGGAGTGGAGGTTGCCTTAGACTCCATAGGCTATTATATTTCTTAAGCAAAATGCACTGTTTATTTTCTTTATCGCACAAGACTTATTGACACCAAGATTGCTATAACTCCAATTGAGGCAAATGCTAAATTTGATGCAAATGATAGAACTGCCCTTTCGAATCCTACACTTTATTGACAGTTGGTTGGCATTCTTGTATATCTTACCATTACTCATCCTTACATTGCCTATGAATTACCACGTATGAATTCAGCGGGATTCGCTGAATGTAACATTTAAGTTTCCCATTTTTCATAAAAAGTGACTTAAGTATCTCATTGTACCAAATTTTGGCACTTAAGATGTTCTTTTACTTAGATTAATATCATAACAAAAACACAAAAATTGTATAACTGTAATATACAAATAATATAATCCCAAACTGGTATACTAGTCAATTATCACGTGCCATCAAACTTAACAATTTAATAGTAAAATTTAATGGAAACTAGCAAATGTGAATTTATTACAAGTGTATAAGTTTTTAGTTAATTTATAAAAAAAAAAAATATATTAGTTTTGGGTTTTTGGTGGTAAGAAAATTAGTTTTTGACAAATTTGTTATATGAGTACCAGTTTGAAGTTTTTAGGGTATCAACCATTTAACTTTTTAATAATTTTATTACATTTTAATCTTCTTCTTCGACCTTCAGTGATGCTCAACCTGACCAAATCTAGGCAAGGTCGACCTCACACAACCTCATCTTCTGCTTCTTCTTCTTCATCTTCTTCTTCATCTTCATCTTCTTCTTCTATTTATAGAGTTTTCAGCTAAACTCTCTTATTACGGGTCGGACTCAATCCGGCCCATACTAACTAGCCCCATATTAAACTAATTAATAAATTTGTATCTCACCATAGACTAACCCGCAAAACGGTAAATTACAATATCAATTAGTGTAGCACGCATTAGAAAAATTCTTGCACCTTTGTAAGTTTTGACACTTATATATTCATCCGTGTCAAGTTTTGACACTTGGGTGTTTGGCACTTCACAATTCTCTATCTCTTTTTTTTTTTTACAATATTCTTAAGTTGCATCTTTTGTCTAAGAATGATATCGGGGGCATTTACTTGCATCTTTCATCTAAGAATGTTATCGGGGCTTGTGCCGGTTATATTCTTTTGTCAATATGACAATTGTTTATGTTTTCCTTGGCGTTCCAAGTTTGGCTGCATTCAACCACCTGGGGTTTACCCCAGTGGCCACCCTTCCAACTTGGAAGGAGGATGTGGAGGTTCGAATTTCCACATTCTTAGAGGATTGGGATGGGGACGATTTAATTTTAAAAGTGGGTTTCGATTCTCACGCCCTACAATGAGTTAAGGCAAAATCTTAGAGTTAGAATAGGAATAGAGTAAGACTAATAAAAAAAAAAAACTTTGGCTGCATTCACCCGCAGATTTGAAAATTCTCTCTCTTACACACGATATATATGGAAGGTGCCAGCCCCTGATCTTTGGCAGGAACAAGTGGTGTTATTCGACATAACGCTTTAGCTTTTCCGGAGAAGTCAAAAATCGCCTAACTCTTTTCCGGCTATGTCCGAAGTGGTGAACGATCTCGCATCACCGATGCCGACCACACAAGGTGCGAATCCATCAAATTCCCCCGGTGCTGAATCACGTGCAGGTACGCCTGGTTTGTTGACACTTGATAGGTCCCCGTTTGAAAATTCTAGATTTTGGACCGATATGTTCCCAACGATTTATCTCATTTTCTTATCTCCATAGTCGATGTCTGTTGTGATATTGTGGTTTTTTGGGATGCCTTGTCCTCTTTTCCTTGATTCTTCTTGCATCTTTAAATAAGTCATTCAGCTAGGTGTTTTGATCTTTCTTTGCAAGGGTATCTTGTGCACTACTTTTGGGATGATTTGCAATTGCTCCCGAATACTGTGCTACAACTATCCTAGTTGATGGCTCGTCCTTAAGAAAAAGTCAGAAAAGTATTGCTTTTTTGTGGGTTAACTTCTAAGTAATATAAGCAATATCATGGACAGCTAATATGCTGAAAATTGCAATGTTTCTTGATGATCTCCTTTATGTTTATGTTAATTATTTTCGTTTAAAACCATGCGAGTTTAATACAGGACATCCGTGCAATGAATAATTTCAATACTAATCATGTATACTTGATCTAAAGCATGCAAAGTGTAATTAATTTATATAAGGTTATTCATTTTTATTTTTCTTTCTAATCACAAAGTGAATCGCGAAGACTTGAGTTCGAAAGCCACGGCCAACTATGAAGCTTCCCAAAATGATCACATCCTAAGTAGAGGTTTGTCACTATGAACTTCTAATTTTTGTTTTTCATTAGTCTTGTGTTTCATCATCTTGACCTTTCTTAATCCAAAACATTTTAAATCCTATAGTATAAAAATAATAACATATTTATTCGATATATAATCTTTTCAAAAATTTTAAAATCTGAATAATATCTTCAATTGCAGTTGAGAAAGCCAAAATAAAAATGCTTCTTTACTTCCAAAGAGTAAACGCAGGCGATCATAGAAAGGTATTTTAAGTAAACGACTGCCCCATCGCTTGCTTCAGTTTTTCATCGGAACTCTGAGCAGGTGGAATGGGTATACTTGACCTAAAAGACAAGATGTGCGAAAGGTAAGGACTTTCAATGTGCGATATTTGCAGGCATGCAAACGGTGAAGGTCAATAAAAACGGGCGACCGCTGTTTTACGCCGCACTAAACGGTGATTGGAAGGCTGTCAAGAAAATCCTCGATGATGATCGCGAAGCAATGACGACCGAACTTTTGACCCGAGGAGATGCGGCCTATTGTGTGCTCCATGTTGCAGTTATTGCCGCACAAGACCAATTGGTAGAGAACCTGGTCAAGCGCATCCCCTCAGAATGTAAAGATGAAATGGCCGGGAAGGCCCTCATTTTTGCCGCCCGGGCAGGGAGATTAAGGATGGTAAAAGTATTAACAGACCAAATTGATACCAAAGATCGATATATACCACAACCCCTGGAAGAAGCTATTGTGTTTGCTCCTATGCAAAAGGAGGTCATCTGGTACTTGGCCAGGCGTACAACATCCGACATCGATATTAAATATATGGTAGTCCTTATCGGGACCGGCAATATGGGTAGGATTTCACACTCAACTCATCTTATCACTTGTTTACTTGAATTAACTCTTTTTTGTTCTTGTGTCCCAAAAGACCTAGCCTTTCATTTTGCTCGTCGGCAACCCAGCTTGGCAACATTCGAAAGTACTGGAAATGTCAGGAGCCCGCTCAAAACCTTGGCGACAATGGAGGCGCACTTCCTCAGTACAGCTAGATTCAATTTTTGGGAAAAACTTATTTACAAATGTAGGCAATTCTTGCGCTTCTTTGATTAGATATGTATAATCCGAGCAACTCGATCCACATGGTGCCCACTCTAACTATTCCTGCTTTTAGGTATCCCTGTATGCTGGGTCGATACATCATTTGACAGCTCCAATGATACGAAGATGGCTCAAGGTATTTTTGTTGAACTGTTTAATGGTAGGACTAGCACGACAAAAAAAAAAAAAACATATCATTCGGTGATCCTATAGATATAAAAGTTAAGGAAAAGTGAAGGGACAACGACCATCTAGGTATACAAATTAATATCTAAACCATGATGTATGTCACAACATAATTTCCAATATAAAATTCTCAAATTTAGTGGAGAAGTCCTGCTCAATGTCAAATTGCCTAGTAGAATTATTGAGAATGATAATGATAGTTTCTATTTCGGGTCATAGAGGTTGATCAATCCAATTTCTTTTCTAGCATACTCAACCGGTATTAAATTTAAATCTGCATATCGTTTTTTTCGTCACCAATTCCTAATTTGCTGATGCGGTTCTTTTCTCCTCTTTGGGGTGGTGCCACTAGCCCTTAAGCAGTTGAGGGTATCACTCTGGAATCTTGCCACAACAGCAGGTATGCGAAACTGCCGTGTTATATTACAGAAAAAGGACTTTCACCCATGGGTGGGATCTCTAAGTTTAAAGTGTAAATTGAGATTTTCAGTTGATCACTTTAAATCATAATTATTAATATGCACCCGCTTGACTTGTATATTATGATACAATTCAATTGAATTCCGTTCGAAGTAATGAATCTATAAATATACACGAGTGAAGATAGATCTATCGATCTATCGTTGAATCTACCTTTTAAATATAAAAAGGAAAGTCTCTTTTTCTCATGACATTGTGTGTTCATTGATAGATCCATCTGTTCTTTGACATATGCATTTTGATTTTTAAGTCATTGGAAGTTTGCTTTCTTGATTAATATCTTAATGCAAATGCGAAAAGCCTCTTCATTGTTTTGATTCTTTATTTATTTTTTTTTTTTGGTAGAAATTCATTGTTTTGATTCATCATCACTGAGAAAATTACTTATCTGATGTTCCACGCAGTACCTTTCATCAAAAGGATTGGAGAATTGAAGTTGAGGCATAAATATTCACTTGAGTTTGTAAACCTTGCTCTTGTCGACATGAAGACTCATATGGAAACTCCCGAAATACTTGAGCTTTTATTGACTTCTGGGGTTGTCGAATCCGCTATAGTTTATGGAACATCTGAAATTGTCAAGTTGTGTCTAAAGCATTACCCAGAGTTGATATGGGAAAATGATATGCTGTGTCCAATGATCCTAGTGGTTTTAAAAAGAAGGCATGTTGAGTTGTTTAGACTACTGAACCCATACAAGACGATTGCACCAGTTGACTTTCTTCGGAACGCTAACCACCTGATGAAGGCAATAGTAGAATCCCCGCCAGGAAGTGTACCGGCAGACGTCTCTGGAGCAGCTTTTTTTATGCAGAGGGAACTTCAATGGTATAAGGTCGGTTCACCTTATTTCTTTGCCACCCTTTTATGCTCTTTAGTTTAGATTTTTATTAACATGCATCATTTATTTATCTGAAGGTAGTGAAAGATAGCGTCGGTCATCATCTAATAAATCGAGAAGGTTTACGTTGGGAACCGTTTGTAGAGCAACGTCAAGATTTGCTTAAAGAGGCGGGGCAATGGATGAAGGACACAGCATCATCTTGTAGCCTCGTCGCTACTCTCATCATTACAGTAACATTCGCTGCGGCTTTTACAATACCTGGAGGCAATGACAGCAATACAGGGATCCCCATCTTTCTAAAAAAGCCCTCATTCATGGTATTCACAGCTGCGAATGCTCTCGCTCTCTTCTCCTCTATTACCGCCACCTTGATGTTCTTGGCTATCCTAACTTCACGCTATGCTGCAGAAGATTTCCTCCACTCACTACCAAGAAAAATGGTACTCGGCCTCACTTTCCTCTTCTTCTCTTTGGCGTTTACGTTAGTGGCCTTTGGCTCTGCACTTACAATAGTCTTGAGCGAAAAATTGAAGTGGATTCACATCCCAATTACTTTGCTGGCTGCCTTCCCTATCCTATTATTCACAATCCTACAACTTCCCTTGTATGTTGAAATGGTCGGATCCACTTATTGGCCTCGCCTCTACCGTCCCTTGAAGATTTGGGAGTGATCTATGCTAATATTGGACAAGTTTCACAGACAAAAGTTTGCCATGTCATCGATCCAAAAGATCACCACATCATCAGTCCAAAGGGGTTCCTTAGAACCGTTAGTTTGACGAGAAGATTCAATCTCTACCATTGGATTTGTTTGACAAAAATTGATGCCCTCAACCGTTCAATGGATTCAATCTCCACCATGGGATTAATGTGATCAGGATTTATATCTTTGAAGATAAACTTCCTACCCTAGAGTTGACCTCTATTTGTAAATCAGATCATTTGTAAAAGTTGTGCTAATTGATTTGAAAATTATGGCCATACTTTTCTATCACATCTTTATGTTATCTGGAGATTAATTATTCACTTCCACATGCGCATTAAAATAAATGGGTTGGCGACGCGTCATGAGACGTCACAGATTTTATCGACCACCAAGGGATGGATACGTGCTCGAGGTTCGAGGCTTGACCATGCACATTAACATATGCATTTGGAAATTTTTAGTTCAGCCCCGAAGCGTATTATCGATTACCTTATAATTTCCCGTGCTGACTTGAAGGATCTGGTGATGGCGGAGAGGTTACTGATGAAGCACCTGGATGCGCCGGGAAAATGGCTGCAAGAGAGGCACCGGCGTATTCTCATGAACAAGTTATGCGGGAGGTACTTGAGGGACAAGCATCTTCACCACTACATCGTTTACTCCGAGGAAGTTCAGGACGCGTACGAGCACAACCGGCGACTTCGGAACCCAGCCACGACGGCCATCCAACAAGCGATTCACGGGCTCTCATATACGGTATATGGGAAGTCGGACGTAAGGCGACTCATGTTTGATGTTTTCGACTTTGAGCAAATTCAGCCTAAGGCTATTGTTTAAAAAATAGATCGGATAGAGTCGCAAGCTTCCAAATTAGTGAATATAGCAATTTTCCGCCTTCATTTTTTCGCTCTTTAACATATCAACTGTAAAATTGTAAAGATGGAAACAGTGGAACAAAAGATTCTAAAGATTCGTAAATACGATTACCAAAAACTCGAAATCGCGTGAAATTTTGGCGACCGACTTATTAGGGCATGCGGAGAGATTCTCTCAGAATGACCTCGCTTGCGCGATCGGATCAAATAGGCTAAATGCAATCTGGTCGTCGGAGAATTCGAAACGAGACAAGAGACATACAAACCGCGGACATTCTACGCAAGCGAACATGGAAGAAAAGAGGTATGTCTTCGAAGGGTGACGGAATCTGCAAGCCCTAGAAATTCATATAGGATTTGCACAAGAATATGAACAAATGAAATGAATCTGTTCTGTTGTGTTTACATGGAGAGATCAGAAATGAAAATGGGAGCGGAGGAACTTCAGTGGATGATGTAGGTGAGCACCAGAGCCACGAGCATCAGCAAGCACGCGATTCCCTGATCGACCGCCACTCCTGCACACGAACCCTCAATTGTTCATCGTTCCGCAAAATCTTCAACCGACATCTCACATCCGCCAGATTGCATTGCGCAAAGAGAGAAAGAGAAAGAGAAAGAGACGAACCGTCGCTCGAAGGAGATGGCGCCGGGCTCTGGGCGGCGACGGGGGAAGGGAGGACGAACGCCGTCAGGAGCGAGAGCAGCGCGAAGGCCGCGGCGAAGCTCATCCTCAATCTCAACGCCTCCATCGCCGCCCGCAAACTGCTCGCCGGATTGAGGTTTTCAGGACACATGGGAGATGGATTTGAAAATATATATATGGGGTCCCAAAGTTGTCGACCGTTGATTGAGATCACCAGCTGTAGGGGCAATAACCCGCCAAGTGGATTCGAGCTGTTTCAAACGGAAAAATACAAATCCGTTTGGTCCACCGCAGGTCTATAGAAAACTCCTTTGGACGTTTTTTGGCCGTTGGATGATTGAGATTCACATGTTATCTGCTCGACGATGAATATATAAAGAAATTTGTAAACCGAAGTGGATGCCCTTCGTCGAGGTGGCGGGATTCTTTTTAACTTTTTGGGTACCGATTAAGCTACCTATCGAGGGTGCTATTGAAAAAAAGGTGAAGCGAAAATTGCTAATTTGGATTAAATATGTACATGTTTCAATAATATACGAATGAACGATGTGAGTTAGGTTGGGTCAGGTTGTTATAATTATATTGGATATATATGAATTTATGTAGGTTAAATATTTTCTAATTCGATCCGCTCATTTGACAGGCCTTATAATCGGAGAAAAATACCAACTTAAGTTCAGGGCATGAATTTTTTGTGTTGTTTCGTAAGTAATTGTTGAAGACACCCTTTTGATGAAATTGATTGCTCATGAGACATTGTATATTCATGATTTTAAATAAATGTTAGGTATAGAATGCTCCGATGTTGATCTATAGAACCGGTATACTACATGATGTCTCAAGTTGTTATCGAATGCCAAGCATAACCTATTTGTACAAATGCACACTTACAGTGTGCCGTGCCATATAATATATTCAATTTGCAAATCGCTTTTTATGTGCAATAATAATCTTATTAGTATCAATTTTTTCCCATAGAATAGTAACTATCTCTCTCCAATGAAAGAGATTCCTCGGCACCTTCCACGTGGACGGTATGATTGGGGTTTGAATGATTCTCTACCAAATAATTAAATTATTCATTCGTTGAATTCCGCCGTTGGGTTTTTTTTTTACGGTTTTCATTTCTTGATTGTTTTCAAACGAGAGGGAGGATGGCGAGCGGTGGGCGAGCGGTGGGCGAGCGGGCAGCGGCAGACAGCGTGCGAGCAACGATCGGTAGGCAGTGGGCGGTGGCAAGCGGGCAGCCAGCTAAGAGTGAGGGCAAACAATGAAAAGAATGTTTATTTTTCATTTCTATTCTAGAAATAGAACAATATAAAACTTTTACTTCTTAATTTTAAACCTATTTCTGGATAATAATAAAAAAATCTAGAAATAGAAGAATGAGACTACGTTATCAAAGGATTTAGACTTGTATCTAGAATAGAAAAATAGTTATGGAACAAAAATAAAATAATTATCAAGTATGCCCTTAACAAGTGTTTGGGGACCGTTTGCAATGATTTCCTCTTGCTAATGCACTATGCTTTTAGGAAGTGCCACAATTCACTTCTCACTGATTCAAATAGTTCGATCCTCTTCTATCCATGATGGGAGTTTTCAGGAGAATTCTGTATAGAGAGTTTCCACAACAGCAACTGAAGAAGACAAAGTCTTCTTTAGCCATGACATTTTCCATGGCACTTGCAATCGGGATTGTTCTGCGATTGAGGTTACGCACCAAAAGCCTTGTCTCATTGAGCTGTGTCGCTATACGAGCACTGTTACGGCGTCGCCCCTCGTTCTATAGGGGCCAAACATCTAATTCTCACAGAGGAAAAAAGGAGTAGAGGAGGGTTTCAGGGAAATAGCCGACCTAATGAAAGCGAAAAGTGATGTGAATCGTTGCGGAAGGATCGTTCTACGAAGGCCCGGATGGTGCGAATTGCAAACCTCGACCTCCAATCAAACCTTTGTGATTGGCAACCTCGGTATGAACGTGACTGTTGACGAACACGTGTCAACCAACCAAGGTTATAGACGCCACGAGCGAAAGAATTCGCTATCTCGCTCGATAAGTCAAATTGACCGCCACAAGAGAATCTTGATTAGGTCAAGTCCTCAAAAGAACAGTAAAAAGAGAACCTCTCAATTCTTTTCCTCAAACATAAAAATATATCTGTCCCCAAAGAAAGTTGGCAAATCCTTTATATAGGCTGCCACACAAACCCTAAAAAACTAATGTGTCATATTCTAGAATATTCCTATTCTAGAATATTTTTAAACAAGAATATATATCTAATGTGTCATATTCTAGAATATTCCTATTCTAGAATATTCTTAAACAAGAATATATATAAATTGACTTGGTCAATTATTTGGTGACAAGATAATTAAATTGCACCGAGATTTCCAAAATTCTTCAAGATTTGAATTTGATCCAAGGTCATCTTCACGCCAAAGATCACGAACCATGACGCCAACAGCTTGCCTGAATTGTTTGGCCCGCGCTCGAGTAATCGAACCAGTAGGAATAGACAATGGGTCCCTAGCACCTCCTCCTCGATATGACTCGATGTCCACATCATTCCCTCCCCCGTGCAAAGGATTTGTCCTCAAATCATCACTGGCATAAAAAAGATTCAAGCCAGAAACATTAAATGTGGCACTAACGTCATACTTACCTGGAAGATCAAGCTTGTAGGCATTATTGTTAACTCTTTCCAAAACCATGAATGGTCCATCCCCTCTCGGTAATAACTTAGAATGTCGCTGCTCAAGAAATCTCTCTTTGCGCATATGAACCCAAACCCAATCGCCAGGTTCAAACACCACTCCCTTGCGCCCTTTGTTAGCTTGCCTTGCATATTGCTCAGTCTTGCGCTCAATATTTGTGCGCGTATTCTCATGCAACGCCTTGACAAATTCAGTTTTCTTTGCTCCATCTAAATCCACACGCTTATC
This sequence comes from Eucalyptus viminalis, assembly GCA_014182385.1. Taxonomy (NCBI): domain Eukaryota; kingdom Viridiplantae; phylum Streptophyta; class Magnoliopsida; order Myrtales; family Myrtaceae; genus Eucalyptus; species Eucalyptus viminalis. Next base: position 60,973,284 of record CM024528.1, read on the forward strand.
AACAGGTAAAGGGGTTAAATCTAACGGAGTTAATGGATTAAAACCATAGACAACCTCAAATGGTGTAAATTTAGTAGCAGAATGCATGCTCCTATTATATGCAAATTCAACATGTGGCAGACAATCTTCCCAAGATTTTATGTTCTTTTTAATAATGGCACGCAACAATACCCCTAAAGTTCTATTAACTACCTCGGTTTGACCATCGGTCTGTGGATGACAAGTAGTAGAAAATAACAACCGTGTTCCTAGTTTTTCCACAATGTTTTCCAAAAGTAGCTAAGAAATTTAGAATCTCGATCTGAAACAATCGATCTAGGCATGCCATGCAAACGTACAACCTCCTTAAAGAACAAATTAGCAATATGAGATGCATCATCAGTTTTATGACAAGGTATAAAATGAGCCATCTTTGAAAACCGATCAACAACCACATAAATAGAATCTCTACCATACTTAGACCTAGGCAATCCTAACACAAAATCCATAGAAATATCAATCCAAGGATGCGTTGGAATAGGTAATGGTGTATACAAGCCATGCGGTTTAGTTGTAGACTTCGATTGCTTACAAGCAATGCATCTCTCACAAACACGTGTGACATCTCTCTTCATATGTGGCCAATAAAAATGTTCATACAGCACTTCATAAGTCTTATTAATGCCAAAATGCCCCATTAAACCACCACTATGCGCTTCTCGCACCAACAATTCACGCAAAGAACACTTAGGCAAACATAGTTTGTTTCCACGAAAAAGATAACCTTCATGCCTATAAAATTTATCAAATGCAGTGTGTTCACATGCTTCATAGACTCTCCCAAAGTCATCATCATCAATATATAAGCCCTTGATATGCTCAAAACCTAGATACTTTGCTTCTAAAATAGTTAGAATCGCATACCTTCGAGAAAGTGCATCGGCTACCACATTTTCCTTACCTTTCTTGTACTTGATCAGATATGGAAAAGTCTCGATGAACTCTATCCATTTGGCATGTCTTTTATTCAACTTCTGCTGTCCTTTTAAGTACTTCAAGGTCTCATGGTCGGTGTGGATCACAAACTCCTTTGGCCATAAATAATGTTTCCAAGTCTCCAAAGCTCGCACTAAAGCATACATCTCCTTATCATAGGTAGGATAATTCAATGTTGCTCCACTCAATTTTTCGCTGAAATAAGCTATGGGACGCCCTCCTTGCATCAACACGGCTCCAATTCCTGTACCAGAAGCATCGCACTCTATCTCAAAAGTAGCACTGAAATTCGGCAAAGATAATAAAGGAGCATTAGTTAACTTATCTTTTAGCAGATTAAATGCTTTCTCTTGCTCTTCTCCCACGTGAAACCCCGTGCTTCTTGATTACCTCAGTTAATGGTGCGGCAATAGTGCTAAAATTTCTCACAAATAGTCGATAAAAAATCGCCAATCCATGAAAGCTACGCACCTCTCCTCTGGTCTTAGGCGTTGGCCATTCACGGATTGCTTTAACCTTTTCTTCATCAACATGTATACCATTAGCACTAACAACAAATCCTAGAAATACTAATTTGTTGGTAACAAAAAAGCACTTCTTTAGATTAGCGTATAATTGCTCGGCCCTTAAAACCTGCAAGACAGCTCGCACATGCTCAATATGGTCATCAGGACTTCGGCTATAAATCAAGATGTCATCGAAATAGACAACCACAAATTGACCAATAAAAGCACGCAAAACATGATTCATAAGTCGCATAAACGTGCTCGGTGCATTAGTTAATCCAAATGGCATTACTAACCACTCATATAATCCATATTTGGTCTTAAATGCAGTTTTCCATTCATCACCTTCTTTCATCCTAATTTGATGATAACCACTTTTCAAATCGATCTTAGTGAAAATACAAGAACCATGCAACTCATCCAACATGTCATCTAATCTAGGAATAGGATGTCGATACTTTACCGTAATATTATTGATTGCTCGGCAATCGACACACATTCGCCAAGTTCCATCCTTCTTTGGCACTAACAAAACAGGGACGGCGCACGGGCTAAGACTCTCTCTCACATACCCCCGTTCCAATAGTTCGCTAACTTGCCGCTGAAGTTCCTTTGTCTCCTCGGGATTGCTTTGATATGCGGGTCGATTAGGTAATGGTGCACCAGGAATCAAGTCAATTTGATGTTCTATGCCTCGAATCGGTGGTATCCCTCCAGGAAGTTCATCAGGAAAGACATCTTCAAATTCCTGCAATAAAGATACAACAGGACTAGGCAAACTTGGATCAAGATCGTTAGTAGAAAATAAAACCTCCTTGTACACAAGTACAAGCATTGGTCGATCTAGAACTAAAGCTCTCCTCACTTCACTTGATTTTGCATAAAAATTATTTTGCCTCTTTTCTTTCCTCTCTTCTTTTCCCTCGGTTTTTACCACAATCTTTCTCTCGGCCTCTCCTTTTCCTTGTGTCTCAGACACACCACGCAAGCCCTCAGATTTCTCACCTTTTCTCTCTCTCTCTCTCTCGGCTTCTCGTTGTAACTTTAATTGATCTTGATACACCTCACTAGGTGTCATTGGTACCAAGGTATAAGTCTTTTGATTCATCATCAATGAATAATGATTAGTATACCCATCATGATGTACCTTTCGATCATATTGCCATGGTCTTCCAAGTAAGATATGACCCGCTTGCATAGGTACAACATCACACTCTACCTCGTTATTATACCTCCCTATCTTAAATGGAATTCGAACTTGCTTCGATACTTTCACCTCACCACTATCATTTAACCATTGAAGTCTATAAGGCCTAGGGTGCTTTGTTGTCTTCAAGCCCAACTTATCCACCATACTACAACTTGCCACATTCGCACAACTACCTCCATCAATTATCATACTACGAGATCTTACCATTCACCACACACCTTGTATGAAACAAATTATCTCTTTGTTGGTGATGCTCCTCCTCCTTTACTTGCAGACTCAGAGAACGCCTAACCACCAATAAGTCTCCTTTTATAGCCACTTCTCCATCACTATAATCCTCCAATGGTGGCATCTCATCATCATCTTCTTCCCTTTCACTTTCAGACTCAATAACACCATGTCCAGTCATGATCATCACCCTCCTATTAGGGCATTGATTCGCCATATGACCCCTGCCCAAACACTTAAAACATTTAATTTCACGAGTTCTAGCGTTAGGATTTTCAGTTTTACCTGAAATCGGATTCGTTCCAACTTTACCGTCCCTCTCCTTCTCCTTTGAAGTTTCGGTTTTTGTGTTGTTTCCTCTCCAATTTGGCTTCTCATCTCTCTTCCAATTGGATCTCCAATTCTGATTTGAACCTCATCCACTCTTGTGATTTCGGTCCAACTTCAATTGCCGCTCAACTTTGATGGCTTTGTCCACCAATTCTTCCAATTCAACATAATGTTGTAGCTCTACCACCCTTGCTATGTCTCGGCTCAAACCACTCAAAAATCTTGACATTGTGGCCTCACGATCCTCCATCACATTAGCACGGATCATGGCAATCTCCATCTCCTTGTGATACTCTTCCACGCTCTTATTGCCTTGTGTGAGGTTTTGTAACTTTTGAAACAAATCTCGATGGTAATGACTTGGCACAAAACGCCTCCTCATCACCGCTTTCATCTCATCCCACGTCTCTATCGGTCTTTCACCATTGCGCCTTCTACTAGTCACAAGTTGCTCCCACCAAATTATAGCATAATCAGTAAATTCAACAGCTGCAATTTTTACCTTTTTGAGCTCGAGTATTGTTGGCAATCAAATACCATCTCCATGCGTTTCTCCCACTCTAGATACGTATCAGGATCATTCTTCCCTTGGAAGGAAGGAATCTTCATCTTGATGTTGCCAAGTTCATCATCTCCTCAGTGTCTAAACCTTCGGCCTCCATTCCACCTTTCAAATCGAGCATCTCGATCATCCTCCATGTCGGCCTCATCATCATCATATTGCCGTTGCCTTCTATGTTGTGTTCTAGAGGCATCTCGCTGATGTTGTGGCCTTCCTCGGGGTATCTCTCGGTCACCATCAACCCTCATGTCATTCCTCATCATTTGGCCACTAAGCTCCTCCACTACGACCCTCAATTGCTGGATGCTTTCCACGAGCGCTTCATCCCTTCGTATGGAGTCAACCTCCCGTTGATTCACGCTTTCTTCGCGCGACATATTTTAGACCTGCAAGTAAACATTAGTCTAAAAAAAAAATCCTCACCAATCACTCCCTCACGTGTTTCTCTCGAGATATTTGTCACTCCTCTCGTGTTTAACTCAAGTCTAGGCTTTTTCCACCCTCGATTAAGCTTACACACTCTTGCATTTTTCCTCTCGTATTCTCTTTTCACAAGCTCTTTATTGGACTCAAAACCTGTCTCTCAACCCCCTCACGACAATCAATCAAACTAATCAAACAAGATTAGATCACTATTGATTTTGTTTCAACAAGTAACAATTTCAAACCGACAAGTACAACTTTCAAAATTCCAATTGAAACGCAAATCACTACTGATTTTGTTTCAATTTGGTCTACTAACAAAGCAGTCGCCTTTCTTTACCAAAAAAAAAAAAAAACAAACGAGTCGCCTTCTTGATTTTGTTTTTTTTTTGTTCGGCTAATTTTTTTTTTGCCGGATCTGTTTTTTTTTTTTTTTCTCTTGCACACTTTTTTTTTGTGCGTTTTCTTTCTCTTTTTTTTTTTTTTTTTTTTTTTTTTTTTTTTTTGACGAACTCAGATACAATTTAAGATGCTAGAAAAGAAAATTTAAAACTAACAGCAAACAACTACGTATGGAAGCACAAAAGCAATCGGATCCCTAAATTAACTAGATCCGAAACCCTAACCCAATAAATCTCAAATTGCTGATTATCAACAGAAAATTAAAGATAAATAGACCTTGTAGAAGCAAGCTCTGATACCAAACTGATGTGAATCGTTGCGGAAGGATCGTTCTACGAAGGCCCGGATGGTGCGAATTGCAAATCTCGACCTCCAATCAAACCTGTGATTGGCAACCTCGGTATGAACGTGACCTGTTGACGAACACGTGTCAACCAACCAACGTTATAGACGCCATGAGCGAAAGAATTCGTTATCTCGCTCGATAAGTCAAATTGACCGCCACAAGAGAATCTTGATTAGGTCAAGTCCTCAAAAGAAACAGTAAAAAGAGAACCTCTCAATTCTTTTCCTCAAACATAAAAATATATCTGTCCCCAAAGAAAGTTGGCAAATCCTTTATATAGGCTGCCACACAAACCCTAAAAAACTAATGTGTCATATTCTAGAATATTCCTATTCTAGAATATTTTTAAACAAGAATATATATCTAATGTGTCATATTCTAGAATATTCCTATTCTAGAATATTCTTAAACAAGAATATATATAAATTGACTTGGTCAATTATTTGGTGACAAGATAATTAAATTGCACCGAGATTTCCAAAATTCTTCAAGATTTGAATTTGATCCAAGGTCATCTTCACGCCAAAGATCACGAACATGACGCCAACAGCTTGCCTGAATTGTTTGGCCGCGCTCGAGTAATCGAACCAGTAGGAATAGACAATGGGTCCCTAGCACCTCCTCCTCGATATGACTCGATGTCCACATCAAAAAGGGAGGATAAGACGAGAGCCAAGGACCGTCTACAAGATCAACCACAAGAAAAATTAGTGTGGACCTCATGGAAATGACTCATGCCATGTTCATCTTTCTTTTTGCATGAAAGAACAGCTGGAGAGCTTTATGAGTTTATCAGAAAACTACACAAAAGAGTGCACTTCTGATGGAACAGAAAATAGGAGGCTACTACAATATGGAAGACTGAAAAGGATGGATCAGATGTAAATTATACAGCAAGTTGGAGAAAAAACAGAAGGGCGTAGGTGCTACACAAAGTAAACAAAGCTCCTTCCTGTTGACTCGTGGCACATTGTTGAGTCTTGCAAGACCTTAATCAGAACAAGCATATTCAAGTCATTTAGTGGAGGCAAGAGTGAGCTTTTAGCTTTCAACTATTTCTTTCTCTGGGCTACCTCAATCAATGGATTTTCAAAAGTGAGGAAAGTTCAAGGAAACATGGCCTGTGAGGAGCTGCTTGGGATCTTTCTGCTCTACTAAACTCATTAAATGAAATAATTGATTAGTTCACTATTGCAATTCAATGATATGATGTGAGACACTTTGCTTTTAGAAATTAAAAGCAATGACTTTGACTTCATTGAACCATCGTCCTTTGGAAGGTAACATCTGCCTTTGTGTCAAAACGGCTGTTCTTTTGATATAGTTGAATGTAACCGGGAAAAAGCAAAGATGTGTCAATCTTGTGGAATAGTCTATGATCCGAAATTTCCGAGAAAAGAAGGTGCCGAGGGGATTGCACAACCGTTTGAAGAATGGCAATTTGGACTGAAGAAGATATGCCAGCTAAAGGAATCAATGCGAGAACAGATTCCAAAAGAGAATTCATCAAATACTTCTGAGGAAAGGCGTTAGCTTCATCATACTATCATAGCAGCAGTTACGATATATGACATATCAGAGCCAAGACTAGGACGACATGCCTTTCACCAATTGACTACCGCTCACCCTTCGAGGATTGTCGTGTCATTCTCAAGCAAGCGATGTGGGGACCATTATGCATGTGCACATACATACATGCGAGGAGGGAAGAGAGCAAGAGAAGAAATTATTGTCTGGATCGAGTCTTTGTTTGATCTTGTATATCCTTGCGAGAAGACAGGATCCTACATAAATTTTTTGCAACGAAATTGGCTTTGTCCATTATGTCACTATCAAACTCAAGACTTGATTTTCCAGTTTTGAGGGAGCTGATGTAAATTCATGAGCAAAGTTTGCTCATAGCGTGTTTTATTCAATTACATTGATTCATATTAAGATGTAAACTGAGGATATACCCTGGAGGTTCTGATGAGTAGGCCGTGGAAAAATATATATCACAATATAGAACAGTGTAATCTTGCATCTAACTTTGACTTAATCACCGTTCAGAACACTTCCATAGAATCAAGACACTAAAATTTCCCATCACCTACTGGAAAATCTAAGGCTCTTGTTTTTATTTCATTTTTTCTTATGTTGATGACTTGACCTGTGACGGTGACGTTTGTGAAACATGAACTGTGCTTAGATGCTCTGATCTTGGAAGCCAAAGTCATTGAGCATGCTATCGTTGTCGTGACCTCTTTTTTTCGGCGCCCGCAGTCGGGTACGAGCGCCTAAGGAGGCTAATGGCTCGGCTGGATTTATTAAGCCCGGACTCTCCCAAGTCCACCAATTCACGACTTAATGGTTCAAGCTTTTTTTTAACCTGTAAATCAAATTTTAAATTGGAGTCGCCACTAATCGATTTGGGGTGGGTTGATTAGAAACCCAAGTGAAGTATCAGGAGAAATACTCACTCCTGCGCAACCAGAGAAATTAGGATTGGGGACTTGATTACACTAGTTAATCACTAATGCTCTTTCGGTTCCTAATCTTGTTTAAACCCTGAGGTTTTTTGGATGTTTGACGGATTTTCCATGCATTTTTGGGAGGAAAAACATTTTCTAGGTCTTTTTTTGATTTTATTTTTTACACAAAATGGATTTTTTTTTCGGATTTTTTAGTATTTTTGGGAAAATACAAGTCTTTTTGGCTTTTTCTAAATTTTTTTGGCTTTTTCATGAATTTTTGGCATTTTTTGGAAAATATGGAATATTTCTGATATTTTTGATTTTTGGAAAATAAAAATACTTTTATCATTTTTTATTATTTTTTCGATTTTCTGGAAATTAATTTTTTTTAATATTTTTGGAAAATAAAATATTTTTTGGATGTTTTTGTTTTTTTTGGAAATTAAAATGCTTTTTTAATATATTTCGAAAAGAAAATATATTTTTTGTTTTTTTGGAAAATAAATTATTTATTTATTATTAAAATATTATTTTAAAATAAAAACCGACCTGGGTCGGATCACGGGTTGGTTCGGCCGGGCCGGCGACCCGAATGAGGACGAGCCCGACTCGGATTTTTTCATCTTTTTTTTTTCTTTTCTTTTTTTATTTTATTTTTCAAAACGACGCCATGCGGGCGTTTGGGGACGCCCGGCCCCGACCCGACGACCGGGTTCCTAGCGGAACCCTACCCGGGTCCCTAGCGGAACCCTACCCGGGTCCGACCCAACTCCCAACCCGACTCAGCTCCAACACCCGACCCAACCCCCGACGCCCGGATCGCGAACCCTACCCGATTTTCAGTCGGATCCGCCGCGACCGGAAAATCGCAAACCCTAGGGTTTGCGAATCCGCGGCGCCGGACTAAAGCTGGGCATTTCGGTGACGGCCGTGACTACGGTAGCGGCGGCGAGCGTGACGTGAACGGGACAACGGAGAGGGCTACGACGGCGACAGCGACGGCGCGGTACCTGCTCGTGATGACGGCGCGACGAGGGCGGCGATGACAGTGAGACCCCCCGCAGATCTCTTCCTCTCCGGCGTCTCTCTCTCTCTCTCTCTCTCTCTCTCTCTATTCTGGCGAAGCCCAAATCCGAAGCCGCGAGCCCCCGGCCTCCCTGAAGTCTCTCAGTGGGGTGTCTAAGGGTCACGACCTCGATCCCTCTCCCTTTCTCCTTCCTCCGCGCGTCTCTGTGCTCGCTTCTTCGGCCGACCTTGGATCTTGGCGTGCTCGTCCTCGGCCCCCCTTCTGAAGTCTCTCAGTGGGAGGTTTCGAGGATCTGCAGCCTTCGATCCTTCTCGGCCTCTTAATATGTGCCTTCGACGACGGAAATGGAGGCCTATTTATAGGCCAAGGGGCGGCCGGTCGATGGAACTCGACCGGCGGCTGCCGTGGCCCTCGCCGGCTGAATCGGCGTCCCATCCAACGCCAGCTACCCCCCTACTCCATGTCCCATCGCCATCCGGTGCCAGCTGCTCCATGTGCGTCGCTGTTCATTCCGTTTGCTCCAACGTCGCGCCCTCCGGCGCGTGTGCTGCAACGGCGCGAGGAAGAAGAAGACCTGGTTGGGCCGAGCTGAGGCGGAAATGGGCCGAGGAGGCCTAGAGGAGGGGCTTTTTTTTTATGTTTTTTTCCGTTCATTATTATTTTTTTATCCGAAAAAGATAAAATAAAGTAAAATAAAATAAAATAAAAAGTAAAACCTAATTAACTAAAAGGAAATTTTAGGTGTCAACAGCTGCCCCTCTTTGAAAGTGAGCTCGCAGAGGTTGCCTTCAAAGACAAACTGATGCCTAAATTTTGTTCATATATACGTAGCAGATTATATTTTATTTGGGACTTATTATCCTATGTAAAAAGAGCAATATAACATTATATATATTAAGACAGATAAGAAGATACCTGTAGTTACTTACCGGGAGTGAGTGAGATAGGGTGTGAACCCCGAATTTGGCAAGTATCAAGGTGTCATCTTACTTGGTGATATGAGGAAGTTGCTTTTCCAGGGCTCGAACCATTATTCGGTCGCCTTGACGGGAGATTGCTCCTCCAGGACCCGAACCATTCTTCGGTCGCCTGTTAGAGTAATCAGTGGTTTGTCTCGGACCCGAACCATTCTTCGGTCACCGTGACAAGAAATTGCTTTTTCAGGACCCGAACCATTCTACAGTCGCTTGTTAAAACAATCAATGATTTGTCTAGGACCCGAACCTTTCTTCGGTCGCCTTGACGAGAGATTGCTCCTCAAGACCCGAACCATTCTTCGGTCGCTGTTGGATGTCGGTGGTTTGTCTCGGACCCGAACCATTCTTCGGTTGCCGTGACGGGAAATTGCTTTTTCAGGACTCGAACCATTCTTCGGTCGCCTATTAAAACAATCAATGATTTGTCTAGGACCCGAACCTTTCTTCGGTTGCCTTGACGGGAGATTGCTCCTCCAAGACCCGAACCATTCTTCGGTCGCCTGTTGGAGTAATCAGTGGTTTGTCTCGGACTCGAACCATTCTTCGGTCGCCGTGACGGGAAATTGCTTTTCGAGGACCGAACCATTCTTCGGTCGCCTGATAAAACAATCAATAATTTGTCTAGGACCCGAACCTTTCTTCGGTCGCCTTGACGGGAGATTACTCCTCTAGGACCCGAACCATTCTTTGGTCACCTGTTGGAGTAATCAGTGGTTTGTCTCAAACCCGAACCATTCTTCGGTCGCTGTGACGGGAAATTGCTTTTTCAGGACCCGAACCATTCTTCGGTCGCCTGTTAAAACAATCAATGATTTGTCTAGGACCCGAACCTTTCTTCGGTCACCTGTTGGAGTAATCAGTGGTTTGTCTCGGACCTAAACCATTCTTCGGTCACCGTGACGGGAAATTGCTTTTTCAGGACCCGAACCATTCTTCGGTCGCCTGTTAAAACAATAAATGATTTGTCTAGGACCCGAACCTTTCTTCGGTCGCCTTGACGGGAGATGCACTGACCTTTCTCAGGGCATCTCATTTGTGGGTGCCTGATTTGTATCGAGGACACCAGTTGGTACCCGACCTTTCTCGGGAGATGCGCCGACCTTTCTCAGAGCATCTATTTTGTGGGGGTGTCTGACCTTCGTCAAAGACATTGGTTGGAACCCGATCTTTCTCGGGAGGATGCACCAACCTTTCTCAGGGCATCGATTATAGAAGATACCTGGACATTCACAGGCATTGAAAGAGTACCTGGGATATTCGTGAAGGTCTCTCACCTCCTGGTAATTGGGAATATCGAGGGCGTGCTCCGCATATTCATGAAGATCTCTCACCTCCTAGTAATGGGAATATTGAGGGCGTGCCCCGCATATTTGCGAAGGTCTCTCACCTCCTGGTAATTGGGAATATCCAGGGAGTGCCCCCCATATTCATGAAGGTCTCTCACCTCTTGGTAATGGGAATATCGAAGGCGTGCCCCGCATATTTGTGAAGGTCTCTCACCTCCTGGTAATTGGGAATATCGAGGGCGTGCCCCCGTATTCGTGAAGGTCTCTCACCTCCCGGTAGTGGAATATCGAGGGCGTGCCCATATCCGTGAAAGGTCTCTCACCTCTGGTAGTTGGAATATCGGCGTGTCCGCATATTCATGAAGGTCTCTCACCTCCTGGTAATTGGGAATATCAAGGACATGCCTCGCATATTCGTGAAGGTCTCTCACCTCCCGGTAATTGGAATATCGAGGGCGTGCCCCGCATATCCGTGAAGGTCTCTCACCTCCTGGTAGTTGGAATATCGAGGGCGTGTCCAGCATATTCATGAAGGTCTCTCACCTCCTGGTAATTAGGAATATCGAGGACGTGCCTTGCATATTCGTGAAGGTCTCTCACCTCCTGGAAGCATTAACTTGAATGTAGCTCGAGACTTACTTGGATGGCCGCAGGCACTCAAAAGGGCTAGAAAACCTAGGTAGCCGTAGGTGTACAAAGTACTGGAATACTTGGATGAACACAAGTATTTAATGATATAATCTTGGACCACTCAGGCTGATCCAAGCGCTAGAAAACATACCTGAACGGTGGTGCCAAGCAAAGCAATGGAACGCTTGAACAGCTGCTATATTATTTGGGGACAACTCGGGCAGGTTGAGTGTCATGAAAAGGAAGTACCTGGACAACGGTGGGTACTTGGCGATATAGGGATACCTAAACAACAGTACGTATTCAACGATAAAGGGATACTCGTTCAATCACAAGCATTAATACTCTAAGGACAACTCGAACAAGTCGAGTGTCAGGAAAAGGGAGTATATGAATGGTGGCCGGTACTCAAAGATAATGGGATGCTAAAACAGTTGCAAGTATCCAAACTCAAGGGACGACTCGAATAGGTTGAGTGTCAACAGAGGGAGCACCCAGCAAGTGGTGGGTATTCAAAAACAAGGGGGATACCTGGATAGTCGCAAATATCAATACTCTGGGGACAACTCGAACAGATCGAGTGTCAGGAAAAGGGAGTATCCGAACGATGGCCGGTACTCAAAGACAAGGGCATACTTAAACAGTTGCAAGCACCTAAACTCAAGGGACGACTCGAATAGGTCGAGTGTCAATAGAGGGAGCACCCGGCAAGTGGTGGGTACTCAAAAACAAGGGGGTACTTAGACAGCTGCAAGCACCCAAACTCAAGGGACAACTCGAATAGGTCGAGTGCCAATAAGAGAGTACCTGGACAGTGATAGGTACTTTAAGACAAATGGGGATATCGATATGCTTACCTGGCAATATCTCTGATCTTTGAGAGTATGTCTGCTATTTGCACAATATGCACACATGATTGTTTATACTATAAATTCATAAATTCAAATGTGATTTATGCATGATAATTTTATCAGTTTCATATCGTTTGAATTCCATTGGGGGAGATTTTGAAAGACAACATTTACTCGGAATATAGATGCTTTGAGCATGCCGGATGAGGGATTTTCAGTTTGAAATGACTTTTCGCTCACTCTCATGGAGAAGGCTATCCTGACCATTGAAGAATGATTTATAAGGACCACACTATCTCGCTGTCATCATGTCGGTAGGGGTCAGTATTCTGCTAAGCTTGATGCGACTTTACCAATGTGAGAGGTCTTTGTTGAAATTGTGATGAAGACTTGGTCAACAGCTCATCAAATGGGACCATCGAGATCGAAGCCGATGGACAAAAATGCTGCACGATCATCTCCGGATTTACAAGTCAAAACCCTGCGAAAAGAGATAGAGTAATCTTGCTCGTACTTCTTCGAGCGATGCTTATGTACACATGAAATCCTACGTTAATTGAAGTGCCCCTAGTCTGAAGAGACTTTTACAATGGGAATGTAACGTAGTCTTGGCTCACATGTAAGAGGTGAGAGTTGGTGATTGTCTTGGCATTTGTCACTAGTCTTTCTTCACGGTCAAATGGAGGTTGTATCAATTGAACATCAATTTCTCTTGGGAATACAAATGGTTGTATTTTTGTTTGGGGCATCAGCCTTGCTTTTACCAAGTACACTGCTTTTTTCATGCCCCTATTTCTCATCTCAATTTTTCATTCATGGGCATTGACCTTGCTTTTACCAGGTACACTGCTATTTTATGCCCTAGTTTTTGTTCTTGTTGCTTGAGGAACTGATCTTGACAAGTTCAAGCAAATGCCTTTGCTAGACTAT